>JAPYZA010003171.1:0-27700 GCA_030522685.1 Eupelmus azureus | reverse complement strand
TGAATGACAGGAAGTGATATAATGACCAAAAAATAAGATAAAATTATGTATATTTGTTTAAAAAATTGATATTTCACCTTGAAAAATTAAAAATTTTTTAAATTTCAGAAATCTGTTCATTCATTATATAAATAGGAAAAATTGATTTTTTTTTTTTAAACTTTGAATGTTGACTGAACTTAGAAAGAAATTTATGAGTAATAGCACAAAACGATGTTAATCATTTTTTTTAACGTTTTCCTTTTTTTAACATTAAAACGTTTAGAAAAAGCAGGAAGAGAAATATTTTATAAACGTTAATAAAACATCAAACATGTTCGTTTCTATTCAATGTCAATATTAAATTTATATTTATCAAACATATAAAAAGTACAGGTATAACGTGTACAGGCAAAATTCTTAAGGGAAAGATAAAAACATTTATGAAACGTTTCTAAAATGTCCATGGGAGTATTTAAAAAGAATTAATATTTATTAAATGTTTATAAAAAGCGTCTAAAATAATTATATACCTGAAAATTGTTTTTTTAAAGATTTTACATATTTTTCCGACGGCTTCATTGGGATTATAAAAACAATTTATAAAGGTGTTTTAGGCGTTTTTTGTCTTTTATAAAAGCCTAGTATAGATAGAAAAAGTACATTCTCATCACGTAAAAAATACGTAAAAAATGTTTTAATAATTAAAGGAAAGCATTTAAAAAATTTATTGAGCTATTCAGGAATACTTTTTGTGAAAATAAAGTTATATAAGCTTTAGTAATTAAGCCTTCAATTGAATTTTTATTGATGTTAAAGTATATAAAATAATAGAAAAAGTCTTACCTGAGCCTGCTGAGCTTGTACCTGCTGAGCTTGAACCTGTTGCGCCTGCTGGCCAAACTGCATCCTATTATGCTGCATGGCCATACCTGAAAGTCCGAGTTGACCCATGCCAGGGGAGTGGCTGCGTAGGGTTGGTTGGACGGCGCTAATTGGTCTCGACACATTAGAATTCATTCCTGGTGGGGCACATGGCCTTAAACTTGGACCAGGCGCCCCAGGAGCTGGAGGTTGCTGCTGCTGCTGCTGTTGTGCTTGTAACTGTTGTTCTTTGCGCTTTTGTCGTTTTTCCTCTATAAAAAATTACCATTAATTGCAAACGTTAATATATAATCGTTTTAGTGTTATTGATTTTTAAATTCAGATCCACTTACCAAGTTCTTTTTGGATCTTGTAAATTTTTTCAGCCAATAGGTGATAGTATTCTGATCTAGAGTTAGCCATTTCATACATATCACCTTCAACTTTTCTGGCATATTGAACTAAATTGTGCATTCTCTTATCTAACATGGCTTGAGGATCAGGAGTAGGAAATATTGCCTGAACTCTGGAAGTAAAAGAAAAAGAAGTTCAATATTTGTAGACGTAGCTTAATTTACATGATTTTACGATACTTTATTACAACTTATTTGGGACATTATTTTAAATATATTAATTTTAATAATTTACTGTAAACATTAGAATCATTTACTCGTTCGTCAATATAGAAAGACAAAATATATTTATAACTTACTTTTGTAGATAAATAATTAATTATTTAAAACGAATATTTTTATTAGATTAGAATAGAAATTTATTTGATGGACTCTTAAAATGTGACTTAAATAACTAAAAAATGTAGTCATAGTGCTAAACTTAACTCTATTTAGTAAGCAATACGTATATCTAAATCTATATTTTAAGTTTCTGAAAATTGAAACGTTAAAATTTAAGACAAATTCGATATCTAATCATTGTAATAATTCACGAATATTAATATAAATACTGTTTTTGAAAGTTTAAGTTAGCAATACACTCACAGCTTATGTACAAGATGGTTTCTGAGATCCGGTGTGACCGATTGATGCCATTCCTTGGTGCCTTGGACTGGTGTCGCAGTAACCTGACCAGGTTGTAAACCACCGGGTAGCTGGAGATTCGATAATCGGCTATTGTCGTTCATAAGGCCGCCCGGTTGGCCTCCGTCGCTTAAACCAAACAGCTGCTGCTGTATATTAGCCGCAGCAGCCGCTGCAGCCGCTGACGGTGGATTACTACTTGTACCGCCGGCACCACTAGACCCACTTGTAGGAGTTGATTGATTGGCGACAGCGACGGCTGCCGCAGTGACAGCAGACGGATCCGAGCTTAATGGTAGCGAAACGTTAGGCGCTACCACTTGCTGAGATGTGCCAACTACCGACTGGCCTAAACCACCTCAATTTGAAAAAGTTAAATTTCATACTTTTATCATTCATGAGCAAGAAATTTATGCATTTATTTTATATAAACTGTTTCGAAAAATTTTGTAGCATGGCGGCTCCTATCTGTAAAGACATATATCAGACTAACTTGCTAAAGATGTTCTTTAAGATTTACTCATGAGAAAGACGTATCCAAAATCTGAAGTATGTCTTTACTAAAGTAATTAAAATTATTGTAATGATACGTGTGTATTTCGTGCATTGTCCTATGCCCATTGTGAATTAGGTTTTTATATTCGGAACCGCCGACAGCTACTCGATTTGTCAAAAATAATCTTAGCATTTTCAACAATGTTATAAATGTCCCTAAGATGGTATAAGATAAAAGCTCTATAATCGGATAGAATTTATTTTAAAAAATAGGAAAAATGATAACTTTTAAAATTTGTTAAAAAATTTCCTTTGCAATGGAAACATTTTTTTATAATGTATATTTTGATTAATTATTGAAAATACAAAGTATAAAAAAAAATATAACACAACATAGCATTCACACACTAATTGTCCGTATTTTTAGTAGATCTACAAGTAACTTTCTGCAAGTAAAAATGTATGATTGTTCACTTTAAAGTAGACGAGGATTATTAACTATTGACAACGCAGTCATTGATACCGATAGATTTTCTTTTTATTCAATAATTGAGTGATTTATAATTAATTTTTTAAATCTATGTACTGTAACTTCAAGCCGGATTAAGTATTACCTGCATAAAACCGGAAGACAAAGAAATAAACAAAAAAGAACATATTTTAAATTGATTACTAAACAAGATATTACTATTAGATTAAAATATCTTTTAATCTAATAATATCTTAACTTTTAAAATTTTTTTTTTTTAACTTTTTAATGTAATAATAACATCTTAACTTTTTTTAAAACAAATTTTTAAAAAATTTAAATACCTGGAGTTTCGCGAAGTGGCAGTCTAATGTTGGTCATTGCACCAGGTTGAGTTTGCATGCCTGGAGTTGCCATTCTTACTCCTCGACCGACACTTTGCGTCGGCAGTAAACCAGGCTGTGTAGTTGGAGGTACGGCAATCCCAAGAGCGTCATACGCCCGCCTCATATCTGATGGACTTGGAGTTGGTTGGTTGTTCGGTTGCGCTGCTGCGGCTGTAATAAAATATTAAAAGTAAATATTTTTTCAAATCGTTTTCCAAATAAAAATATTAAACTAAAAATTAAAATCTTAATTTTTGTTGCAAAAACTGAACAAAACATTTAGAAAATGAAAAAAAAAAAGCTTTCAGAAAACATACCCCCAGTATTCGAATGCCAGTTTTTTTCAGCCTGTTTTAATGGCAGACAAACTGGGCAATCATTTCGTGTGCAATTTTTCCAATGACCAATGATCTGACGGGACGAGCTACAGTGTGGTACCGTACAATTCTTGCCTGCTTGGCATGTAGACATATGATTAAGAACATTTTTCATGGTCTTGCAATGAGGCAGATTACATTGCCACGGTTCACCATTAGCCTGATTTTCGCGTCGTTGACAGTTGTGTGCATGTAGAAACCACAGTAATTGCTGTTGAATCAACTTGCGCTTCTCTGGATCTGCAGTTACTGGTCGAGATCCTAAAGCATTTGTATAAATGTTTGTTGTTAGTAATCAAATCAATATATTTTTTCGAAAAATAAAAATGAATTCTTATTATACATATGGTATTGTATTCCATACATATGATCATAATGTTGTATATGCTTGGTTCTTTTCATATACAGTACACATTACAGTACTGTCCACAAAATGACAGTATCCTAAATGACACTACTCTATCATATACAACATCCACCGTGAAAACCTTAAATTCGGATAATAATGCTGTTACTTAGTAAAAACAAATAATGCATTGCAAATAAAAAAAAAAAATTATTAGTAGTTATGAATAATTTTTTTTTTCAAGTTCTTTAAATATTACAGCTATATAACTTAAAATGAAATTAAAAAAAAAAATAATCTAATAAAATAAAGTTAAATTTATACTAGACTTACTAGGCTGAGCTACAGTACTAGGCACTTGTGCCTGAGTTGCCTGTTGCGGTCCAGGTTGACCGCCACTTGGTGCTCCACTCTGCGGCTGAGCCGGACTTGGTGCTGGTGGCTGGGCCTGTTGGGCCATTCCGCCTTCTTGCCCGCCTGGTACACCAGTGCCGCCGGTTGTACTGAGTGTACCGCCAGGCCCAGTACCTGGTGCATTGCCAAAACGGCCTACCTGCATTGCGGTCATGCTTGCAGCTACAGCACGCTGCTGAGGCGCCACAACACCTACAGCATTTCCACTGCCCACTTGACCTGGCCCACCACCTGGTGAACCTGCCAATTGACAAGAAAAAAAGTTAATTACTTTAATGAAAAGAAAAGTAAAAATAAAGAAAAGAAAAACAAAATTATATTTTCAAAATAAATAGTTTTCAAGACTCACCGTATCCATAAGGACTTGAAGCTGCAGTCATTTGGCCCATGTTGGGCATGCTTGACATGTTTGGTGGCGCTTGCATTCTTGGGCCACCAGGGCCTGACACAATTCCAACTTGGTGCACCTGTTGATGGGGGCTCTGGCCTCTTGTAGGGCCAGCCACCATGTGAGCCTGCTGTTGCTGCATGGCCACCGCTCTTGCGTTCATCATTGCTGCGCCGGGTCCGTTCTGCATCTGTCCGACCCCGTGCTGTCCAGCAGCGTGGTGTATATTTTGTGCATTAGCTGGCCCACCCATCATTGTCACTGTGTTCAGGGGCTGCTTGTTGAGGCTGTTGGAGACGATGAGGCCACCCCCGGCCATGCCGCTCATGTTACTATTATTGGCGGTGCCGGCTGCGGCAACAGTGGCGCCACCACTGCTCGTCATGACTAGGCCAGAATTTATAGCACCTGGGTTCATCGGCATACCTGCGTTCGGGTTCGGCGCTTGCTGCTGGCCCGGCTGCTGCTGTTGTTGCTGAGACTGTTGCTGCTGCTGCTGTTGCTGCATACTCATAGAAGTCTGCAGACCTGCATTGCCCATTGAATTAGCAATGGACATTTGTTGCTGGTTATTGGCCAAAGAGCTGGCTATACTACTTGGTAAACTACCCAAGGAGACAACCATCTGAGGATCGACGACATTTTTTGAAACTGAAACATTTGGGGGTGACTGCATATTTGGAGACTTGCTACCTAGTGCATTACCAGCCATCACTAGTGAATTTGCCACCAAGCTCTTGTTGCTCTAAATTTCCATGGAATAAAACAAACAGTAATTTATGTATTAATTTAGTTATTACAAATGCACCGTTACAAATGTTACTAACAATATAAATATAAAGTTTTATATATTATACAGGATTGTAACTATATCCATTGGTGAGAATGACATTGATGAAAGTAAATAATATAACTAACATACCAAAATAATATTTTTATTATTCTTTTTTAAAAATTATAAACAACATAATAATAGTTATGCATCAAATAATTTAAAATTTGAAAAATATAACTTTGATATTGAATAATTCATTACAAGTATTTGACATATGTCACTCTGTTTAAAATATATTTATAAAAGTTTCAAGAAAATGTATTAGGTCAACTAGATTAGTAACATTCAAAAATTTGAAAAAATTATTATTTATAAGGAAAATGAGTTAATTTTAGTAAAACTAAATTTTAGTAAAAATCTTTGTCATAGGGTTTGTTTAGAATTCCAAATATTCTTTAATGTAAGTGTTATAAATTCTTTCACAATTTGTTCATTATTATTTCAATCCTATATAGATGTTATGCAATAGGATTTTAAGAATTTAAGAAAAAAATTTTTTTATACAACATTTATTTTAGTTAAACAAAATTTGTTTAAAAACTGATTGATAAAAATAATACATTTTGATACTAGTGCGAGAAAGAGATTTTAGCATTGTGTAGATGTTTGCGTCTGAGTGAAACAAGGGTGAAACGACCACACGAAATTGAAATCACCTTCTCACTCATGTATCAAACCGTATTTTTTTATACAACATGCACATAGCAAGATTTAACATATTCTTTGTTCGAGTGCGCAGAGAATTACAAAATAATACTTAGAATGTACATATAAATACCGAAAAATAATGTTAGCACTATGGCGGTAAAACTATTAGAAGCAATATAAAGTAACAAATCATAAAAAAGTTTATGTCGCATAAGTTAAATTCTTTTAACCAAATCCTACAGTAATTAGCTAATTACTAAATTACTTTGAAAACTTAGGATGCATTTTAAAGAATCTTAACAAGTTTATGATTAAATTACTGGAAGATGTGCATTTTTAGGTGAATATATTTTAGATAAACACTAGTAAACATTGTATAGAATAAAAAACATCCAAATATATATAGGCAATTTTTAAGCATTTAAATTTCAAATTGTATTGGGATAAAATGTAGCAAGAAAAAGGGAAAGCAGAAAAATTTCAAATGTGCAAGAATTAACAGAGAAAGAGATTATCAGTCAAATAGACAAAAAGGGAGGAGTGGCCTAAGACTAATACAATTACATGGTTTGTAATAGCAAGAAATTGTCAGTTCTGATCTAGCCTAGGATGCAGATATTTTTCTGTCGATTTTTGCACAAAGAATTGATGTAATATCTATATTGTAAGTTATCTTTTGTAAAAATTCAAAATTTGGAATTGCAAAAAGTAATAAACAATTATATGTTTGTTAATAAACAATAGACTTACTTACAGATATAATTATTTCAATTACCTAAATTATGTTAGCTGCTGATTCTTTGGATGCAATGTTATTACTCATCTGTAAATGCACTAACCTGTTGTTGTATAAGGTGATGAGAAAGTTGTTGTTGCTGTTGCACATGGCGTAAATCTGTTTCTAATGCTCCATTTTGCTGTCCAGGTCCTGGCCCTGTAGCTGGTGGCTTTGCATTTTCTGTAGCTGAGCCCCAAGAACCCGTAGATAGTAGATCATCAGGAAGATCATTTTCAAGATCGAACATGTCTGTGTTCGTCATAAAATCTGAGAATGAAAATGTTATTGTTAATCAAAAATCTAACTTTCAAACTTTTCATAAATCCTTTAACTTTCTAGAAATGATAAACACAGAGAAGAACTTGTCGATTCTGATTTCTGAATTCTTGTGAATTGTTTTGAATGAATGTGAAATAATGCTACACATAGTAATATGACATGTTTGTTCATTAAGAATTATTAAGAATACTTAAAAAAATAAAATGTACAAAAAAAATCCACTAAAATATTAATACATTAATATAAATAAAGCATAAAATATGCTAATAAGAAATATACATATTTTACTTAAATAAAGCTCAAGATATGTTTTGTCATTACTAAAAGACAAGTTAGTGAGAAAAGATTTTGCGATAGTGCAGAATGTACCAAAGATACTAATAATAAGATCTGCATTAGTCATTTTCATGGAGATAGAGTTAATACCATCACCATAATTCTTATCCAGAGCTTTAATTTAATTTAAAACTACTACTATTCACTAATTGCATTGAAATTATTGTCTCTTAACTTGCAGTAACATACTTCATAACATTTATAGATAATTAAAATATGAAACTATCGATGGTGAAACATTATTTCTCTATATTTTAATTTTTTTTAAATTATGAAATGTCTGCTTTATTTAAGTGTTAATAAAATAAACCTATAAAATTCATTTAAATGTCATTACTATCATTAAAGCTGAATAATGAAACTCATTTTGGTAAACGACTGACCATATTTATAAACAGAGAAAAAGGAGACTCACATAAAAAGGAGTATAAATAAGTTAATTGAATATTACATCTATAAACAAACGAGTCTAAAAAAGGAAAATTTAAAAATTAAATAAAATAGGAAATAAGACATGAGACATACACCGCATGAGCAAATCTTAATGTAATGTTTGCTTCTGCGGATAATATAAAATATGATTAACAGTAAACTCGTGCTCAACTACAAAAGCTGCAAAGCTACTTATGACAAACTGTATAGAATAACATGCGTAGAAATATAAGGATTGTAAGAACTTTTTATTGCAGGCTACAATACTTTTTCAACATTCAAATTCATAAATTATATATTATATGTATTAAAATGCAGAATAAACTACAAAATATTGCCTAAATTATTTATATTTATTACTAATCTTCTATCCCCTTTTTTATGAACTTTTCTACCTGTGCATTAATTTAATTTTAATCCATTGAAAATTTTATTCAATAGTATTTCACTTAAAGAATGATAAAATACTCTTTCATAAATCTTTTTGTGTTAATTATACTTTTGTTTAACATCTGTTAAATTTAAAAAAAAATGTAATTGCAAATAATTCAAAAAAAAAAAAAAATAATGATAAATAAATAATGAATACTTAAATGAAATTTTGTTATTACAGTAAGCTTTATGATTTATTAAAAGAATACAAAAGGGCTTTCTTAAATTATTCATACTGAAGTGTTATAAAATATTAATAGGTTCAGAGTGGTATAAGGTATGATATGTAAATATGTAATTTCAAAATTATTTTATTTTTTGTTATTGTTAAATTGAATATAAATCGTTATTAATATAACGTATTTTAATAACTGATATTTTTGAGCTACTTGTCCTAAAAAAATTAAGAAACAATAAAGTTTTGAAAAATTTTTTATTTTATTCATTCTTTTATATTAAAAAAGTTATTTTCTACATTAACCTTTCTGAATCTTTAACACTTGTGGCGTAGTAAGAGACTTAATGTTTTCTAAAGAGTTAAGCATTAAACAGAAATTTGATACATTTTTTTTTCTCATAAACTTTTAATGAATACTTTACTCCATTTACAATAACAAAAATGTTGTACAAATGGATGCAATACTATGTTAAATCCACATCAAACTAAAATTTATCTACAAAAACATCATTTTACTTTTCAAATTTGCAGATTCTTTATAAAAGATAACAATTTCTGTGTCTGCCGCATGTCTCAATATTTTATATCAATTTAAGTCAGTGGCTTTTTACTCTAAACATTGTTAAAATAAAATTTTCCCTGCTATATAGTTTGGATTGGTCAATCGCTCTCAAAAGTTAATGTGCCATAGAATTCATATGAAAGAATATTAAAGGGCAATAATGTATATTTAGAATAGAAATTTTTTTTCAGTTTCTCTGTTACCAAGTTATTACAAACAAGTGCTCGAGACAGTTCATTGGTCATCCTTCTTAAATTTAAATTTTATTTTGAATGAATTATTATTTTACCGATTAAATGATACCTATTTCGTGCTAATGAAGTGAAGTTGAAACAATTTTTTTTATTGTGCTCAAACAGATTTTAGACATTTTTAATTCAAAATGAATTTGTAGAGCCCATTTTTATAATAAATTCCAATTTTTCTATGTTACTCAAATAGCTAAATGCAATCTAAATTTATTTATCTAATCTAATTATAGAATTTAGCCAGTATTTAATATTATTAAATATTAAAAATTAATGTATCTTTAAATTTAAATTTTAAGAAGGTATATATAAAATTTATTTAATTTTAAGAAGATGTTTACTTTGTACTTAAGTAAGTTTTAAACATTTACAATATAATAATAATTTATAATTTATAACAATATAAATTAAAACATCAATAGTTATTTAAGTAATATTAGAAAAATTGACTCTTTGTGAAAGCAAATATTGAATTAGACTTTGTGATTATTTATACTTTATATACTGAATTTCATAATTTTGGTTTGATTATCACTTTTCTGTTTCAAAAATATTTACTTCTTTTTTGCGTAGTATGACTGTGGCTGTTCCAAAGTGGCTGCATCTGATGATGTTGCAGATGTAGCGGTTGCTGCTGCTGTACATGTAGCTGCATTTGCTGCATGTTACCACTGCCACCTCCCCCGTAGTTCGTAACATAAGCATGGTGCATCATTAGAGGCGCCATACCCACTACATATACATCACAGTTCATGATTTAAGACTGCGCAAGCTCATTGCCAATGCGTTATATAATTAAGTTACATATTTTTGTTTATAAATATAAAACGTTTTTATTTAATTTATTAAGTTCAGCACAATTAAGTCGCAGAAACTTTTGAACTAATCAACATTCTCCTAACACGAAATATTAAGACCTATTAAAAATTACTCAGTTTGTCTTTATCTACTTTTTCTATGAAATGTGGATTTATATCTATTGATTGAAATTGATATCTTAAATTTTAAACTATTACAAATATTAATATGGGTTGTATCTCTGTGGTTAATATTAAAACTTTTGAAAATTTTTAATCTATTTTTAGTATTTTGATACATATGTATACATATTTGCTTCCAAATTATACCATCACCATTCCATCAATCGAGAATGCAGTAATGAGTTTCTGTGACTTAATTGTAAATTTGATTCTAAATTTATATAAGTTCATCGATTGACGGATTAAACAGGTTATATTTATGAAGATATATATGTTAAATCAACAACTTTTAAAAAAATTTTATTACAAATTATGCTTATCAATTTAACTAATACAAAAATTATTAAATTTATTTAAATTTTAATATTATCAATAGATTTATAAGTTTTAAGATTCATTAGATATGCTTTTGTAGTAATTTATTGAAATTACTATGCACTATTAAAAAAATTAAATTTACTAAAATCAAAAATTTGAAACATTTAGAAAGAATTTTTTATTTTATCACTGTAATACTGCAACTAAATATAATTCTAAACTAGCAAAACATCACTACTATTTATTTGAAATTTTCTGTATAATTGTTGATTTGATCAATGGTAGAGATACAACCTTTATAATATCTTTACATTTATACATACACTTACTATCTAAGACTAAAGAGTAAATATATAAATCTCTAATAAAAGATATTAGAGTAAAGGAAAAAAAAATTGTCAAATACACCAAATGATTAAACAATTAGAAAAAATAGTACTGACTGTTAAAAATACTTTTAAAATAATAAATATTAGTGCAATGCATGCAAGCTTTTTAATTTTTTCAAATATTTTTTAATTCTTTTCTTGTAATCATGCACTACAAAAAACATCATGCACTACTAAAAAATGTATATTACAATAATTTTAAGATGCAAGAACTTTTACTAATATAAAAATCAGAAAACAGAACAGTATAGAAGACTTAGTAACAAAGTTTTTATACACAAATGTATGTGTGTGTGTATATGTGTATGCGTGTGTGGAGGCATTTACATACAATAGTATGTGCATTGTGTGTATGTAGTTTTATAAATGTATAGATCAGTATGTGTAAGTGTGCATGTGTTTTAATTACAGTAAATAAATTTATATTTGACTTAAATAAAAAGTTCAATAAAATAACAAAAAAAAAAATAAAATAAAATAAAATAAAATAAAAAATAAAAAAAAATAGAAAATGAAATTATGAAATAAAAGAAAGGTATACTCTTTTATTAAAAATTAAAATTAAATCAACTAGAGCTTTCAAAATAAATCTTTCTAATAATTAACCCTTGGTCAATTTTGCAAAGAGCTTAAAGAAGAATTACAAAAATATTTTAAATATACTTTAATAATATTTGTGACTTTTCCATTTATTAACTATATAATGAGAATTTATTCTGCACCTCTACCTAGTAATAAAAATATAATTGTATCGAACTATAGTATTGATATTTATTATAAACATGTATTATAGATCAGTTTTTAATGGGTAGCATTTTAGTGTTAAATTCCAAAACTTCATAAAAGTTTAATAAATTTTACTCTTGTAAAGAGTATTAAGAGATTTTAAATCAAAGTAATAACTTGTACCTATAAGAATTTATAGCCATATTTTCTAAGTACTTGCAGAATCGACAAGACTAATCAGACAGCAAATAATAGCATGAGTTAGTTGTACAAAAGTGTAAAAAGATTAAGAAATTGTATCCTTATATAATTTACATTTGTTGACTATTAAATTCAGGAATTTGTGAACATTATTTTAAAAAATCAGTTTTCTAAATTAATGAATTTTTTGGAAAATAACATCATATTTTGAATAATGTATTTACAGTCAACTAACATACTGCAAATACTTTGTGAATAAGAAAGATAATCTAATAATAATAAAAAGAAGTAATAGTCAAATGAGAGGAAGCAAACATTGTTCTTGTAAAAAGTCTTATTATAATAATAATATTATGCTTTATTTATCCTTTCAGTAATACAAAAATCTTTTTATATAACTTGAAAATATTATTTATTTACACTAAATAAATACAAAACAATCCTTATAAACTTTATTCATGAAATTCAATTAGAATTATTTAATACTAATAGTAATTTAAAAAAGAAACTGGAAAAAATTTTGAAGTACTTGAATACTTGTGGAGTTTTAAAAATTAACTTTATATTTAGAAAAAAAATAATTGGAATTAAATTTAATGTAATAAACCAAAATACACAATTATAAAAAATCTCAATTTTCAAAAATAGAAAGTGGATTTAAAAATGTCTGTAATGTAAAGTTCCAATGTAGAAAAAAAAAGAAAATGTCGATAAAAAGTTAAAATAAAATCAAAAGACGGTACAGCGACCGATGTTGTGATAGTGCTCTTATATACGAGTATGTAAACCCGTGAATGAACGAAAGTACAACACAGGTAACAGCCATCACGGAACTCGCTGTCTGCCGCGGTAACATGTCAGTTTCTGAGCAACTCGCTTATTTTTTCCCCTATATTTTGATACTCTTTCTTTAAATTTTTCCCGCAAACATTCTCTATACATAGACTCACAAATCATAGATCATAACCGTATTTTTTTCTTAACGTTTCGCAAACGAAACTTTAAAATTTTTTTGCATTAAGTATGTCTACGTTGCTGGCGAAGAGGCGGCAAGTGTACGTGAAAGAGAGATACAGAGAAGGAAGAAATAGGTCAGGCGGCGACAGCGAGAGTGGCGGTAACATCGAGAGAAACGCGTTAAACTATAGCTTTGTGTGACAGAAACGCAATGTCTGCTTTGACGCTTGACGTTGTTCACGCTGAGAAGTGACGGTCAAATTTTCGTTTTTTTTTTTACTAATGTACCGATACCGATATAAGTAGTAAGCACACTCAGATTTCTTTTTTTGAAAAATTACTATAGTCGCAAATTTGGAGGTTAAATTTTTTATTTTTTAATAAAAATGAGTATTGAATACTTTATTTTTTTAAATAAATATTTTTATGGAATTCCTAATCTTTATCATGCATATTGTATAAATTTTCAAAAGAACATTAGATGTCCTGATGCCAATTAAAATATATTATATTAACTTATACTTCTTGTTGCTGGTTCTTTTGGAACTCTATATCTTTGATTTTTTAACCAGTGTTCAAAACAGAAATGATTCAATAAAATTCTTAAGTCATAACAAAACGATATGCTGGTTTTAGATTGCCGTAAAGTATAAATCATTATTTAGAATTTATGTTTAAAAATTAAAAAAATTCAGTACTTGTTTGATAAATTTCTACTAGATAATAATCATAGTTTTGCTATAAATAGAATCAGCATTTTTATGCAAGAAACTTTCAAGTGTAGAAATAGTATATTATGCCCCTAGGGAACAAAAGAGTTGCCCAGTTCAGAGCAACTGTACATTGCCACCCAAGTTGAAAGCAAAGATATCAAACACATGCACTGGGGTAAGCTTCTATAGCTTTGTAGTAAATATACTATTTTTTGCCACTAGTCACAAAAATGACAATTCGATATTTGCATGGAAAATTCCATTAGATACATCATATAGAGTATCGAAAAATAATCAAGGTTTTTTTTTTTCAATTTTATCACACTTTGTCACTAGTTCACCATATATCGTTGGGTTAGTGCAATATAGAGTCAATTTAAGAGCAAAGGCAAGAAAGTGCAAATTCAAAATAACAGGTAAGAAATAACACATAATATTTTGAATCGGCACTTTCTTGCCTTTGCTCCTGAATTGACTCTTTATTGCGCTAACCCGACGATATAGATATACTATATCGTTGAGACGAGTTCAGTAAAATTTGAACTTACTGTATCTATGTTAACAAGTATTAAAAAAGAAAATTGAAAAAAGAAAAACTATGTTTCAATTTTTTGATATTCTATCTGAAGTAGTAAATTAAATTTTATTTTATTTTTTATGTAAACTCCCAATTGAGGTATATATCCATATGTATCTATATTGTAAATTAGTTCAATCAATCAGTTTTTATTTTTAAGTACCTAAAATCATATCTAAAAATTTTTTTAAACAGTATTTCTTAGAAGTTTTATGGCTTCATTTATAATGCAATTAAGTTAAAAAGAAAAAAAAAAGGTTTATTTCCAGTATCAATTTTAAATTACTGACTTAAAAATAATTAAGAATTTAACATTATAATATAAAATTGAAAAATGCCCTGAATACATTCTATAAAATATAAATAAATTAAATTTGTTTTTTATTTAAATTCATTTCAGTGATATAAATAGTATAACTATAGAATCGACAACAATTTTATTTGAAAAAATAAGATTTTATCCATATTATTTGGTAAAAAAAATTAATAATTAAAACAGTTGAATGTGGTTTTAGTAAAGATTTTAATATTTTAAAGTGTATTCCAAAGAGAAAGAAATGAAATCACAATTTAATCAAAATATGGAAAGTCTGTATAATTTTTATATATCAATTGAAATAAAAACAAAAGTATATCATGTGCCTAACACTAGTACATAAAATATAACTTTTATTACTTTGCTAGATTAACATAAATATAAAAAGATAACTCTTACAGGACTCAAAAACATAAGCAAGTTGACAATGACCGACCTCCTGAATATCCAAAAAGATATCGAAGGATAGATAGAAAATGAAGTAGATAATTGAAATTGTAATATAAATAGAATTAATTAGAATAGTATAAAAAAATCAAAGTAATAAAGAAATAAAAAATAAAAAAGAAAAGAAAAGAAAATATTAAAGAAAAATTAATTGATTAGCTTACTGGATGAATCGGAGGAGCCCTGGAAGGGATCGTTAAGCTTGGGCCGCTTATTTGGCGGCCCATCCACTAGATGGTCTGCCATAGTTGTAAGCTTCTGCTCTTCCCGTCCTGTAGCTGTCTTCTATTTTATTTTTTCAGCTTATACAAAGTTTTCTGGCAAGCAGATACTCTCTTCTTCTCAAGCTAAGAAAGCTCTGAACCTTTAGAAAAGCACGTACACCACCGCGTCCTTTTAGCGCGCACACACTTGTCAATTCGTACTTGACAGATAGTATACTTCTGTTAAAAATGAGCAATGAAAATATAACAAATGCCAAACAAGTCGAAGACGAAGTCAATGGTGATGATGATGATGATGATGATGGTCAAGAAGAAGAAGAAGAAGAAGAAGAAGAAGAAGAAGAAGAAGAAGAATAAAAAGAAGACGACGACGATGGAGAATAATTGAAGTAGAAGTACTATAAAGTGGCTGTCTCTCAGAGGCTCGTGGCCCGCAGCTCGTCGGGGGCCGAGGCATCCATTGGCAGCTGGCGATGGGGCATCACCACCTCGACTATAGCGATCATCGGCCTAGCGCTAAGGGAGCAGCGCCGGGCGCTGCTGCTCCTGCTCCTCCGGCTCCGTGCCGTGGCGGCCGGGGATGCCAGCGGCTTATCGGCGCTACGTGCCTTGGAACAAACGTGGCGCGCCCTGAGCGACTGCTGCTCGCTGAGGCGGCGATCTGGACTCCGGGCCGCAGCTAGGACCGTCGTCCTGCGAGACCCGACGAGCCGCCGCTGTTGCTGCTGCTGCTCCCCGGCTCGGGCCTTATCAACCATTGGGCATCCTCGTTAGAGAGCTTGCCGCTACCTCTTTTTATCTCCTTGCTTCTTCTCGTACTACTGCTTCGTCGATTACTTCTCTCTTGCACCTGACGCGCACGCACCAACGCACATACACCCACGAGCGCGCACAGTGACACTTGGACGCTGGTTGTTTGGGTATACCGTTAAGCGCACACGCTTTTTTCGATCAATCGCCACTGCAAAATTGAACACACTTGGCTTCTTCGTGATAAAGTATAGAAACAACGCGCTGTGGCGGTGGCGGCGCAAGTGTGTTTACTTGGCCGCTCTCATGCAGCGCACACTGTGCTCTCGGATCTGCGCGCGCGTGTTATATGCTATGTGTGTGTGGGTGTGTGTTTCTCTGGCGCGGCTCGGCGACTGTAAACAAGTTGTTCTTTCCTTTTCCTTTTGCACCCACGGATTAATAATTCTTTTATCTCGGACACTTCTTTGTCTGCTATAAATGCCGAGTTAGAATGCTTCGGTTTCTAAGCTAGCCTCCAATGACTGTTCCTTGCCGAAGACGATCCTGGCTACTGGCACCATCTTCTTTGCTTTCTCTCTCTCTCTCTTCCGTCTGCGCCCTCTGGAGCTGCTCTCGAAGCAATAGCTCTCCGCGAACAGTCGTCCGCGAGTTTGACGACGTATACACTCTCACGACTTTGCAAGTCTACTCCTATATGTAGTTTATATACACAGACACATATATGTATATATATATAGGTATACATATATGTATATATATCAAAATATATGTATGAAATGTGCGTGTGTGCGTATATATGTATATGTAAAAATTAAAATGTGTATGCGCATACGTGTATATGGACGCGTAAATGCAGCACACTCCCGGGCACGCACGCACTAGGTATTGTGTTGTCCAGCGAGGTAATACTAGGGAGATGAAAAGTAAAAGAGTTCTAGCTTTAGCGGTGTTCGAGATGGCCAAGTCTACGCCGTTGCCGTCATTGTCTACGTCGCTTGGCGCTGCTGCAGTTGGCTCGGGGTGGCAGCGGTGGCGGCAGTAGACGCGAGCGCCTCTTGCTGCGTGTCGCTGTCTACAAAGTCTGTCTCTGTCTGGCCCCGGGATCACGGCCTCTGCTATTAAGCAGCACGGAGCACAGGGCACGCGCACAACTGAGAGCAGCGAGTCCGAGAGAAGTGTGTGTGTGTCTCTCTCTCTCTCTCTCTCTCTGTGTGTGAGCGCGCGTGTACGTATGTATTCACAGTCGGGCGAACGCGCGCGCGCGCGCTCGGTCGCTCGGTCGCTCGGTCGCTCGCTCGGTTAGCAGCGCACTTAAGCGATCGCAGAGGTGGCGCGCACTGCTGCCGCTGCTGTTGCTACTGCCTCGAAGACGCTGCTGATGCTCGTGCTGCTGCTACTGCTGCTGCGAAGCCTCTGCTTCACTGTCCCCCTAGAGATGGTACTGGTGTCGATTTGCGACGCCCAGAAGCACGTATACGTACACTCTGCACTACCAATCTAGCAATCCGTCCGTCTCTCTCTCTCTCCTCCCCCTCTTTTTCTCGGTGAACATTTGTCGGACGCGCTCTACTCGAGAGAGTGCAAGCAGGCGCTGCGCGCAAAGCCCTCACTTGGCGGGGGCGGCTTGTGTCTATATGCAGAGAGACGCACAACAATGGAGTCGGCGGCGGTGGTGGTGGTGGCGGAGTTGGCGGCGAAACTGAGACCGCGACAATCTTAAGAAGGCAGAATAGCGGCGAGGACTTAATGGCACGCCGACTCTCTGGAGAGACTAGCACGCAGGACACACAAACGGTGTACACTACTCGCGGGCGACACGCACCACACACACGACGAGGCAGCAAAATGGCGGCGGCGCAGGCTGCTGCTGCTGCTGCTGCTGCTGCTGCTGCGCTGCTGCTCTCTGCGCTCCCTCCCTGCGGTTGGCTCCTCGTAGTGTGTGCGCGCGTTCGCGCCTGTATCGGTGTCTCTACCACACACACTGTTCTATCATATGCATGTATGTTACGTGTGGCTCTGTGTGGGCATATGCTATGTAATACATATGAATGTACGTGCGTGTAGAAGCACTGAGCTTTCGCTTTGCCCGATGAGCAAGCCACTCGCGAGTCGCGCGCGCGATCTGTAGGTATATAACACAATTGTCTCTGCGGAGGTAAACTTAAACCTGCGCTCTACTCTACTGTACCGTCTTGAGTTGACTCGCTGCTCTAATGCTATTGCTACTGTACTAACTACCTTATACCTAGACCTATATATGGACTATATATGCAAGGTATGATCTTGCTTGTATAGAGTTATATAGCTCGCTAGTCGAGCATTTTATTACCTATGTTCTCCCGGTGAGTGTCAGTGGCGCTACTTTTATGCTGCTCTGCCGAGTGCTGGCCTACTCGTCGTATAATTACATTCTGTTTCTGAGACCAACAGAATTACCACCTCTCAATCATTCAACGGTCTCAACAGCCTCAACACTCAACCTGTACTTACCATTTCGTCAGAACAGTCAGCTAATAGAAATTTGGAATTGAAATAGTTACAGTCTAGAATCAGAGAGCTGGTATAATCTATCAACCGCGGAAACTTCATGCGAAAACCACTGATTTGCACCATATAAAATAATTCAATTATTGCCGTTTCACTAAATTTTTTAATACATTCTATTCTGATCTTTATAGTGTTAATACGATCAAGTTCAGTACTTCAGAAACAGTCCCTGAATAGAATAAAGTCACAAATTCAGGTTTTCGAGTAAATGACGTTTTCATGTTTAAACTTGTGCTCGAGATCAGAAAAAACGAGTTGCAATCTAACACTTGGTTAATTTATTTAAATACTGAATACTAATATAATTATGCCCATAACTTTGTGATGTATGCTTTTTTCTTGTTGCAAACTAGTCAAACGTTCGAGCCATTCGAAAAGGTTGGGAACTGAATGACATTGGACTTAATCTTTTTTATAGTTTTCGTTATTAATTTCATTGAATTAATAAGAAAAACACTTTTAAAAGCGACTGTTATCAACAAATATTAATATTTTATAAAATGTATTTTCAATTATTTTATATACGTTTTTGTAATCGTGATAACGATGAAATTAATATAGTTGATAGGAAACATATTTAAAAAGTCATTTATGCTTTAAATTATTACTATAATCTCTAACAATTCCGACTATTATTTAAAATAATAAAGAGCTTTGTTTTGATTAGAAATGAGTTATATTTTTATGAAAATGCTAATAAAAAAAATTACGTTAAACAGGATTTCCGAATCATTCAGACCTTTTTAGATCAGGCAGGTACATTAGGTATATATCTGCGGCTTACTGGAATAACCAAACAAGTCACAATTTTTGAAAATTGAGTTTACATCTTTTTGGGGGGCTTCAGAGCTCCTCTTTCATATAGAATTCATATAAGAGTATATATCTTTCTGAAAAGTTGATATTTTGTAGGTATATCACATCGGCTCTACTATCAGTTCAAAAAAGGTAGATACACTTCATTTTTTCTTAATAACCTGAAGGAAAAAAATTACTAATTATTCGGACCAACTGGACATTAAAGCACAATATCTTGCCTACAGAATGACAGTTTACGTTTGCTATTAATAATTAAGTAGGGCAATAGTAATGACCCGCTAAAGGAGAAAAAATGCAGTATTTTTGACAATTTTTTCTTAGATCAACTTTGAAAGCTTACAACCAAGTCAAATATAACAGTAATTGGTTAAAAGAAATTCAGCATGTGCCCTGAAAATTCAAGAACAAAATTGTTCAAGAATTTTCGAAAAATATTAATATTTGCATTTGAAGAGTTATAAAAAGTGAAAAAAGTGCAATTAAAAAATGAAAAGCCAAAGATGAAATATCTGACTTGTACTAAAAGATTGTAAAAAATTTAAACAATCTAAAAACATTTGAATAGTTGAACAAAAATTATAAACTTTTTTGTAGAAACGCTTCAAAGTTTAAAAGGGAAATCCGCCTTCTTAGCGATGCAGTAGCTGTTCGTAAAATCAGTATGTTTTCAAAACTCTTAAAAAATTTTATTCTTTTTTTTTTTTTTTAAGAAAACATCTTTAACCTTTAGAGTACCGGAAAGTCATCATATTGGCGCACCACATGACCAACATTTTGCCTATGATATAAAATAAATTTCATTTCATACCATTCACCAGTTTTCTGAATGCGATATGCCCTTTAAAATCCCGGTCCTCTAAAGGTTAAAATATTTTTAATTTGTATTTCTTTCATATCTTGAATATACATAAATATTGTTTAAATTTGAATGAATTAAGTGATCATTTTTACGAAACAAAGAAAAAATTTGGAGATAAAGTTCTAATAAAATGTAAATAAATGGTAATAACTGGTAATAACTGTGCCTTCTGTCACAAACCAAACATTATATTTCAGTTATTAACAGATATTCATAATTATTTACGTAATAGTAAAATTTTGAGTTTCGTCAAATCGCTTTAGAAACATGTTTAGAAGTGTTAGAAGTTCAAAGCACATGATTTTAGAAAATGTCTGTATGGATGTGTATGCCGTGTGCGTGTGTGTGTGAATTGTTATTTTGAGAGAAGGTAGATTTTTTATATATCTCGGCTAAGTTCGTTGTGCGGCTCATGAAATTTATAAGGTACGAAGATATTAAGATTTAAAATTTTTTTAAACTAAATTTTGAATGAAAATATGTTTGTAACTAAGCTGCCATTTTTAATGATCAATAGCTCATTTTCTTCATGTTTCAACACAGTTTTAAAATTAAAAAGAAATTTGGAGATTTATATATTTTTTTTTTGTTTTACATGGATTTTAAATTATACAGGATCTTGTAGCTATAGAGAACTATATTATTTTTCATATTTTGATATATCTATTTGACTATTTATTTATAAAATTTGATGATTTTATGTGATTACATTGATAGAAAAAGTTCTTATATTTAATACATAATGAAATTTTGCAATATATTATTTTTAATAATCATAAAATATTATAATCTGCACAACCGGTAATAGTATGTCTATTATCATACATTGTTAAGAAATATCGATGACTTTTAAATAGTAATCATAGATACTTTGGAAGTTAATATACTTATAATTTCAGATTTTAATATATTCAGCATTACAAAATTTGCAAATTATAATAAAGATGTCGATCATCCAAAAAAATATGCTTAATCATACTTAATATTTAAACTATATAATATACATATAGAAACAATAAATTAATCTTGAGGAAGCTACGTGCTAATGAATTGTCAGCGGTTTTTTTCTCAGTAAAATTAATTTAACAGAAAAAAAACAAATAAGTTTTCGGCAGATTTATATTAAATTTGAAATGTAGAAGAGTTATGAAATAGACGAACAAAAAGTTATAAAAAAAGACATTTTTATCACTAAGTTCTAACACCTGATTAATTAATTCTGGACCATTCTGAAATAAACTGAAAATTTGAAATTTTTAGAACATTTTTTGTAGTCCTAAGTTGAGTTTCGAAATTAAGGTGATCATAAGCATTTTCAGCCACAGATCATAAGCCCAGTGGATTTCATATAACAAAATTTTGATATACAGTATGAGTAATAACAGCTAATAACAGACAAAGACCACAAATTACAAGATTAACATTATTTAATACATCCCTAGCGCAAAACAATAATATATGAGAAAATGTGAATAACTGTTAATAACTGAAATATAATGTTTGGTTTGAGACAGAAGGCACAGTTATTACCAGTTATTTACATTCTATTAAAATTTTATCTCCAAATTTTTTCTTTTTTCGTAAAAATGATACTTAATTCATTCAAATTTAAAAAATATTTATGTATATTTAAGATACGAGAGAAATACAAATGAAAAATATTTTTAACCTTTAAGGGGGCCAACCTGAGTTGAAATCACTGGAAATGAATAAAATAAAAACATTTATTATTATTTAAAAACGTATATCATAGCTTTTAATCATTTTTGCACATTTAAGTGATCTATATTGTCCTCTAAGTCTCGAATACCGCTCACCGTTAGAAACCTTGAATTTTGACTATTTTACCCACTTACCAAGGGTTTTCTAGCCAACCAGCTCATCAATTTATACCAGGTTGGGCTTAAAATACTCCTGTAGAGTACCACTAAAGAATCAATGGATTATATAAATAAAAATAATTATACGAAATGGTTTTTATGTTATTTGATTATGAACATTATTATTTGAAAATATATAAATCTCACAAAGTAAGTAAGAAATTTGTATTATCTTTATGCTTTTATATTAGTAAACATTTACTGTTTATTATTGTAACTTGAAATTCTTGCGTTAAAATCTACTTAAACAGGTTTTTAATGTTAGGTGAAGTAGAAAACTGTAAATATTAATCAATTAAAATTAAATTTTATTTACTTAAAAGATTTTCAATTGTTCTCAAAAGTTTTAGATCAATAAAAAAAAGTTCATTATACACTCGGTAAAAATTCTATCTGCCGGAATATTCATTTGAATTTTTGAAATTTTATCGAAGTAAGGTTAGTCATGGCTTGTTTTACCGCGAGTGAGAGTGAGACAGAATGTTTTTATAACCCTAGCCCATCAAAATTTCAAAAATTCAAACTAACATTCCGGCAGATAGAATTGTGACCAAGTGTACAAACCTAATATATTACAATTAATTATGACAAATTTAGATTAATTTCGGCGTGATGGAGGGTTGTTGCATATTCTAAACTATTTTAACAACGACCAATACTTCTATGACTGCATATTAAATACCATGAACGAAGAAGTCTTTCAGAACCACAACAAGAAACAAACTGAAACTCATCAACGAGGAGCATCAGGCAATACTCCACCCATCAATGAAAGCATGCAAACTCCCCAAGAAGATGAACTTAATTAACAAACCCCAGAATAACCTGAATAACAATATAACATCCAACAATAAAATCATAAAACAAAAACAAAAATAAAGATAAAACTTGCATATTAATTAAAACATATACTAGCACTATAAAACAAGAAATCTACAAAGTCTCTAAGAACCAATTACAATAGCAAAAATAAAAATAAAAAATAAAAAATTAACAATTGGAAAAAGGGATATAGATATATAGTCATGGATCTTAGTCAGCTAAAAATCTTCCAATGGAACTGTCACAGCATCAAAAATAAGCAGATCTTTTTTCGAGACATATTAAACAAATATGATGTACTTCTCATATCCGAGACCTGGATGTCTGAAGAAAACCAAATAAGAATACCCAAAACTCACTCCCTAATTAAAAAAAAAAATAGAAAGAAGGACATCATGGTGGTGTAGCAATAATTATTAAAAACAATATCCCATACAAAGTAGTCAAAGAAATTAGTGTACAAAATAACGAGTAAAAATTGAGCTACAGTTCCGATACATTTTCGTTGTTTAACTTTGAACTGTTATAATTTTTGAGTGAAGTAGAATATTTTAATTCTGTAAAAAGCAAATGAAAGCATGTCTTTTCTACTTTAATTTTATGTATTGCAAAATACATACAAGTTTTTTCTAGGCTAGATAAAAAAAGGTTTGAAAAATAATGTTTATTTCAATATTTCATTAAAATAAAACTAAAAATATGAATAACTTGAGTTTTTTTAAAGCGATAGGGTCTGAAATTTCGGTTTTCTTCATATTTTAACATCTGAAAACATATCCCAAAGTTTGAGCAAAATCTGTGATTCGGAACCTTCTACTAGTGAGTCCTGAGTCCTTAAAAATTTTTAAAAAATGCCGTTAAATTTTTTATAAAATTTTTAAAAATAATTGTTAAGACCAAATTTTTCAAAACTCTCAATATATTTGACTCTCACATTTTTTCAGTTTAAAAATGCTGATTTTCAGAAAATCATGAAAATTTGCATTTTTATGATAGCCCATAAAATTCTCTCATTTTGACCATATGGGCTGAAATATTCTCAAACGATTCCCAAAGTTTCAGAACTTTGAAAATTTTGGTTAGCCGATTTCACGTAAAATATCCCATATATATGTATATATATATTTAACAATTATAATAATTAAATAATCGAATTATCATAAGTAGAATGTAAAGGAAACTGAGGAAGTACTTAGCCTTTAGAGTACCGAAATGCCAATATATTGGGGTACCCCATCGCCAACAATTTGTCTATGATTAATAAATAGTATAAAATACCTTTTATTCCCACCTCAACGATAATGGCCACTTATTTCCCTAAAAAGGCGCTCTGTAGAAAAATTATTGAAAAAATCAAATAAAAACAAATAAGTGGTCACAGTTAAGGTGGGAATAAAGTACTATATGCACCTCGAGAGTAAAGTCAATTATTCCCTCGGGTAATTACTGCCCTCGCTACACTCGGGCAGCAAACCACCCTCGGGAATAATATGCGACTTTACTCCCTTGGTGCATAATGTACTATTATACCAGTTTTCTGAATATTAAAATTCCTTAAAATCCCGGTCCTTTAAAGGTTAAGAGGTATTGAGGAAAAACTAATGGAGAATTGGATGATTTAAAGTGCTGAGAACAGATGAAAATCAGATGAGCTCAAGAGGATCAATTAAAAAAATTAATTGAGTTAGAAAAAACTGGGTAGACAATTTTGTATTACATTGCAGAAGTTTCGAATGAGAACGGGGCAGGAGGGTTAAGGGAGCTGCGCCTTACGATTTCTCACAGAACTATACAATATATATAATTCAAATTCAATACTACATGCATGCCGAGTACGTGAGCTAATAGCAAGACGTTTACTTTGGTTTCAACATATCCGATCTTGACTTTTTAAGAAGGATTAAAAGATGGTAAAAGAAAATAACGATATTACTTATTTAGTTAATTTAGTCTTGATTAAATAAGTTGAAAAAAATTATCCATACGTGAAAGAAAAATACGCAATTTTGTTTTGTATTTATATTTTGTTTTTCATTTTATATGAATTTCATAGAAAATTACAGCCAATACACTAAAGTAAAAAAGTGTAAACCATCTATTATATGTACAAAATCAATATTAATGCAGACAGAAAAAACTTGCGATGATTGAAAAAATATAGTAAAAATATTCATTTATTTCATAAGTTTGCATCAGTGCCCTTTTTTTATAACACAACCCGTCGCTTTGATATTGGATACTGACATATCACGAATAATCAATAAAATCCTTTTACCATACTAATGTAAGTTTGAAAATAGATAGCAATTATTTATTTATTTGGCTTATAGAAAATGCACTTTCAATAGATGTACTTGTAAAAGATTTTGTAAGCTAGTAAAAGATTTTGTAGCTATAAAAAAAACTTGATTTCCAAGTATACATTTCTTCTATTTAATTCTTTGACCTTAATAAGTCCCTTTAAACAAAATCTATAAAACTTCGCATCTGTGCAAATAAAAATTTATCGCGATAAAAATTATCCCATAAATACATATCATTTTATAGATCTTTGCAAAAATTTGCAACGGAAAGTAAAGTAGTTACCATTTATAGAGGATTTACAGCCGGAATGAAAATATAAGTATCAGAGAGGTGAATAAACGCCTAAACTACATTGACTATAGCATAAAATTAACCAATCTAGAATAATTAGCACTGAAAAATGTAATAAAAAGTAATAATTTGATATGTTGTGAAAAAATAACTTCTATTCATGACTTATTTTTTCATTAACATATAATTAATAAATTTCATTTTTGTAAGATACCACTGCCCGATGTTCTTCACCTTTCTATTCTGTGATATCTAAATAAGTCTTAACACGCAATTACTGCTAGATAGCACTTGAAATATTGATATATCTCTCGACTTTATCAACAGATGTTAAAATTCTTCGGTTTTTGTGTTGGATTTGTCTTTTACTGAATAATATAAAGTAGCGAAATGTTCAATTGAGCGGCCATAAATTTATTTGCATTTAATATTCCTCCAATTTCGCGTAGCAATGGTGTACGCGCTTCATTAATTGGAAATTTCGTCTTGGCTCGATCATCGAGCGGTCAATCGCTTTTGGATCTATTATAACTCTCAGGCTTCGATTCACTTTCTTGCTGGCTGCCTTCCTCCTCCTCATCAGAATAGTTTGTGTGAGCCTCACCAGGCTTTAACAGCTTACCAACATAATCGTATCTCTCTGAAAAAAGTTAATAAAATACCTTTTTAACATATAGTAACTAAATATAATTAACTTTTTCATATTTTTGTATATATGATAATAAAATAAAATTTGCTTTAAAAAGTGTAATTATACATTTATCTAAAACATTGTTAGCGTTTATAAAATTGTTATTATTATTACTATTGTATTTATAAGCCCTTTTAAACATTGGAATTAAAAAAAATTATATTGATTGAAGACTAAACTGAGTAACTATTCGATTTAAAGCATTCTTAAATTTAACTAAATTATTTAAAGAAAGTTACTCTAAATGAAAAAAGTTTCCAAGAATGCTTTAAAGAAATGCCACAGATAAGTGTTATTTGCTTAAAATTTTAACAAGTAAACTTTAACATAAATCAATTTGAAAAGAATTTTTTAACATACCCCGAGAGCTGCGTTTTTTTAAATATTGATTTTCGAGCTTACTACTCGAAAACATCATAAACTTTATTAAATGCATTATTTTCAATAATAACAAATACAAATTTATTAAAAATAGTCAAAATTGCTTCTAGATAAAATTTTGAAAAAAAAAAATCTAATGTAAATACACGGTTTTTGCAATTAAAACAATTTTTATCGGTATATTTTTTTATGCCAGAACTTTTGGAAGTGCGGCTACTTTGGCAAGTCAGAAGAGCTTCTGGTTCAATTTTGGAGAAAAACCTATTATTATGTACGTGGAAGTTATCGTTTGCAGGTCGTATATAAGTATTTTCAATGTAGAAATAAAATTTCTTTATTGATCTCGACAAACCATTATGTTATATTTTGCAGTTTTACAAAGTAGGCCAAGCAAACTAAGTTTTTTCGTAACATAATTAAGACCCAGAAACCGACTATGCAGTTATGTCCGGAACAGTGCCTGAATTATTTTATATATGTTTTCTACTCCTAATTTTTAGTAGTAAAAAAGTTATTAACAAAAAACTGAAAAAAGCGGATTTTTATTATCTTTTGCTTATAATACAAATGGACAAATTGTAGAGTATTAAAATACGAATAAAACGAGCTATTAACCGACCCGATCGGAAAATTAGAAATCGAGAAAATTTGGAAAAACGGGGAAATTTTTCAAGCGTGTTTTCCGTTTGTTTCCTCTTGCTCGGGTAGTAGTCCGATTTTAATTTTTTAAGCGGTTTTTAAAAGTAATCGGGGAGTACTAAAAAACGTCAATCTCAGATTTTCGTAGAAATATTGGGAAATAGGCAAAAAATGCTCCCAAACGTGGCCCGAAACCGGCGAACGCGCGAAAATGGTCGTGGAGTGGGGGAACGGACTGCGAGCACGAGCTGAGGGGAAGCGTGCACGGAGCACGCTACTATTACCAACGAATATAGACTTATATAGAAGAACGGACCTGGGTTATAAAATGGGGATCAAGACTTGGGTAACCCAGATTAGTTCGGTTACCCAACCGCTTGGCG
>JAPYZA010003170.1:0-16434 GCA_030522685.1 Eupelmus azureus | reverse complement strand
TAATAAATAAAATTATTTGAAATTTGAATCGTCAAAATTGTCAGACGAGTTGATTTGAATATATAACGAATCGAGGCACCCTTAAGCTCAAAATTTCTCCCCAAGGACTCCAATAGCCTCACCCCCTTTATAATAGAAGAAATTTAACTGCTGGTGGTAGTCTGGTCCTAAATGTAAAATCCAATTTTCAGATATTGAAGGGTGATAAATAATATTGTAATATGTAAACTAAATAATAAAAAATAAAAAAAAATCTTTAAATTAAATAAATATCAGATTATCTAAAGAAAAATAAAATATTTACAAGTTCTCTTAATAACTTCATTTCCATTTCATCACAATCTTCAACACGAATGGAACGATCATTAAATATAAATAAAAAATCATACTATTTAAATAAATAACAAACATCCTCGAGCCATCCTTAGAACGCCAAAAGTTCAATGCTCGGCAGCCCCTGTATCTCGTTTCTCCCCTCATTTCCCTTCCACTTTCGCGCGTGTCCATCCTCCCGACTATCCTCTTTGTCTCCCGTTTCATTACCTCTTCTCTCTCCCTCCCTCTCCCTCTTTCTCTCTCTATCTCCTTTGTCTCCACGATCGTCGTCTTTCTCGCCACTTCTCGGCCGCAGCCTTTCCACTCTCGCTGCTCTATCACACGCAGGCTCGACAAAAAGGCAATCGATGCTCGGGTAGCCGCGAATTAGTAGTGTCCTGGGGAAGCTACTGAGATAAGATGATAGCATGGTAATTTTGGATGTGCAGACGGGTAGCTCGCTGTTTGTTGTGGAAATTTATTGTTGTAATACTATTGTATTTTAGCATTGGAAGTCATAATTATTTTTATATAGATCTTAGGATTGTGAAAATCCCTTTCTAGATAATTTTGCTGAACTTTTTTGCATATTTTTTACCAGATTTATTGCAGAAGGATTCAGACCTTCTCTGATCCTTCATTCCTTCTGGCCCCTCGACCGAATCTGCCCTTAAAGAATTTAAGTTTAGACGGAAATCAGGGGGGCGTTATTAGATTAGAGAAAAAAGAGGGCAAGCGAGAATACGGGAAGAGGCAAGGAAATGAAGTAAAAAAAAATCGAAACTTTTCCGAGTATAGGGTCGTATCAAGATTTTTACGATAACATTAAAAAATATTCAAGTTGAAAAGGAAGTTATCCTAAAATAAGGAAATGAAATACGATTGCATTTTATTGATATTCAATTCAGCAGCAAAGTGTTTTCGTCGCAGTATTAAATCACCGTTAGAAAATTGCCGAGGCAGAAGCGAAATATGCTTGGTAAATTTTTTCCAGGAGACACAGACGCGAGATGAATGGGACACGGAAATTTCGTAGTCGACTATTTATTTCAGGCATAAAGTACAATTTAACAAGATAAATTTATTTATATTTATTATTCAAATATTTTACGGTTACACTATCTAAATGTGTAATTGATTCCGACTATGAAAACTCCAAAACGTATAAAACAATTCTCCCATTATTTACGCGCAACTAAACGTCCGCAACCCATCAAATTATCATAGCGCAAAATTCATTCACTCTCGGATCTTACGGCTGCGTTGCATAATGCTTTATGAATAAATCATCCGAAGCCCAAGCTTTCGCGGAATACACTTCCCCGAAGATTTATCCACTTCGCTCCGAAACAAATCCAAAAAGCTTTTATCGCTCCAACTCACTCTCCCCAATACACTTCCTCCAATCTCAAACCGCCCCCAAAATCCCAGACCCTCCCCCCACAATCCCTCAAAAAAGAAGGGACAAATTAGCATCCGCACAACTCGCCGACGCTCCATTTCAATCGGAGCAGCGCGGAAGAGAGCAAAACAAAGGTCTACCTATAGGAGGAAACGTCGAGCGGTATAATCCGTCCGTAGTGGCTGCATATAGCCGCGGCCAACAATCGCTATGCTCTCGCGCCGGTGGCAGTTAGATATACAGAGTCCCGTCGTGCCTTCCTTGAACTGAATCCGCTTCGTATACGCGCGCCCGCTAACGGCTGTCCCGCATCACAAAGAGAAAGAGAGAGAGAGAATGATAGGGAGAGAGAGATAGTACGCATGTGTGTGTGTGTGTGTGTGTGTGGGAGCGGAGAGAAGTCGGAAAGCAAGGAAATGCGTCTGATGTCGAATATCCGTCGAGTCGCGCGATGCAGCGGGATGAATATACATGTGGAATTCGATTTTTTTTAATGGGAGAAAGTTTATGGAGCGGTTGAGACAGTTGTGGTTGGAAACAATGTGTCGATACGTTTGTTTTGTATATGTTATGAGTATATTGAGTTGAGGAAGCGGGGATTTTTCAAAATTACTCAAAATTATTGGTCAGCGGCCTATTGACAGTTGAGAAGTCGATAACTCGACGTCACCATCGTCCGTAACTACAGTACAGCAATACATTACTCTATCCTTACCCAGCATTTAATAACTCATCGCTCCAAAACCAAATCATCCCACCAACACCACCCGGACCCTCCCGGTAAACCTAAAAATACACATTCCCGTCCAATCCAGCAGCCATCACCTTTAAAAACCCCCTCCTCTCAGCAGCGACTCCAACCCACCCAGAGAGCGAGCCATCCGCACAGCGATAACCCCGCGCGCATCTATATACATACACTCTATAAAGCGCAGCGACGCTTACGCAGGGAGTGCGTCTTGCTCTCGTCTGCTGTTAGTCTCTCATCGACAGCGGCGTCCTCCTCTGCCAGAGCCGCGCAGCTGCCGCCACTATACACCGCAGTCGCTGTTGCTGCTGCTGCTGGCGCTGGTGGGGATAGGAGACCTTGAGCCAAGTCACGTGACCCGCCGAAGGTGCAGGAGGGTAGGGCGCAGAGGGCCTTGACCTTAGCTCAAGCTGCTGCTGCTACTCTGCCGCTCTGTATATATATATATGTATATACATATATATCTATGTGCGTGTATACGTGTGTGCGTACGCGGCGTTGTGTGAGCAGCCGGCCTGGGAAGAGCGCGCACAAGAGAGAGAGAGAGAGAGAAAGAGCCCCTTCGCTTTTCCATGACGCCCGCTTTTTACGCGCGCCGAGCGTATAGTTTCGGAGAGTACACGTTCTGTCGGCGCGCGGGCTCGACGCTTTTTCGGAGAGCCGAGACATATAGAGCTGCGCGCGGAGCTGGTCGAGGAAGGTGCGAGCTGCTTTTGTCATGTTGATGTGCATTTTTCTGTGTGAGGTGGAAATTTTTTTCGAAAAGTTTTGGTGAGCGCAAGTGTCGGGGAGAGTGTTTTGTTCAGAGGCTGATTCGAGTTTAAGGAGTGCTGAGGATAGCTGGTGTGATGTGTACAGTGCGGTGGATTGCTGCTTGGGGATAGACGTGTACGTGTGGAGATAAGCGCTGGATATGGTATGTGTTTGAGAGTTTTAATTTATATAAACGGGCTGTTTTAATAAGTTGAAAAATGGAAAAATTAATTATTAATAGTCGAGTGGTATAGATCATTGGAAAGAATTATGATAAACAGTTTGCGTTTAGATCGTGATAGATATATGAGAGCGTTTTAATGTGCGTAATGTAATCGGTAATTAAATCTACAAGGAGTATAAATCAAATCAAAGTTATTGGAGCGTAGTTTTGAGTTTATTGGTAATTAGCAATGTTATACATCAGGGATTATTAATTTGATTCTTTTATACGTTGAAATATTGCAGTTTTTACTTTACTTATCAAAATTGAAAATTATCAAATTATTTTCTAGAGAACGTGAAAATCGATGCCAATTGATTAGCACTTAATATAATTACTTCAAGTATCTTAATTTTTACGCAAAAATTATTTAATGTTTGATAATAGAGTAAATAAATAGTAATATTTATAGTGCTAATAAATTATTAATGACAGGTAGTCTATTTGAAGTGTTATATTACGTTATAATGTAAAAAGCATTATTTAATTTTTATCATAAAATGTTCAAAACATTTAATCATGCTGTCATACATTTACTAAAATATCATGGTTTGATTAACCAAAGGATCAAATGAAATTTATTTTATTTAAATTCTCTTTCTTTATGTAAATTATGTAATTTAATCAAAAGAATAAAAAAATAATTTCTTAAATACATTTTAATATAATAAACCAATTTAGCGAGGCAAAAAACTCACCAAAGTGATAGTACCAAAAAGCTATCTCTTTGCAAAATTTCAGATAGATCAATGCAAGTTTCCCGTGTTATAATAGAATAATGTTTTTCTTGTTAAAAAGATTAAGACCTTTTTTCCATAAATATATAAAAAATATTTTTTACTGTCGCAAAGCTTCCTTAATGAGAATTCAAAATTTTGACCTCTCCGTGTATTAGATAAAAAATGAATACTTTCTCAGTAGGCAACAAACTTACCAACAATCTTAACAACAACAAACTAAAACATTTCTATCAACTATTAGTTCAAAATATCTCAAAATTTATAAAAAAAAAGGTTTTTAAATTTTTTCAAAAACACTAATTAGTTTGAACAACATACTCACCACACATATCTTACACTCTTACAAGTAACTTTTGCACCTTGCATATTTATAATAAAAAACAGCCCTGAACGTCCTACCGAAACAAAAACCTAATCCAACCAAACGAAATCACTCCTCATCCTCCTATAAAAATCACGAAAATCCTCAGCTTATAAAAGCCGAACCCTCCGTCACTCTCACCTCCCACCGCTCCTTAACCAAAAGCTTCTGCCTCTCGCAACGAGGACTGTTATATTTCCCTGGCGGCTCACTCGTCTTCTCCCACAACTTCACCTCGCTCTCTCCAAAAACGTATATATATACCTACCCAGAGTGTCTCTTCTCGCTCGCGCGCCCCGCAAGACAGAGAATCCCTCGTATATATATATCACTGCTGTGCACGTGCATGTTTCCACGTATATGTATACGCGAGGGGACAGAACGCAGAGAGTAGGTGCGTTCGTGCGCGCTGCTTTTTTTTCTTTATCTCCTCAGCAGTCTCCGGCTTGTCGATGGTAGGGGAAGGAGGTTGTTATTTCATTTGCTTTATTTGTATAAAGAAAGGAGGCGAGGCAATAAAGGCTTTACAGTTTTAACGGATTTGCGAGAGATAGCGAGGCTTCGGATTGCTTTTCGAGGATTTTGTTTAACGAGATGACGCGGTTTTTATGGCCGTCGCGCGGGGAGAGTTGATGGTGTCGTACTGGTTTTGAGGGCAAGGTCGATTTTGCGGCCTCTGGATTTTCTTTGTTTTGATGTTGGGATTTTTGGTTTGATGTTAAGCTGGGATTATTAAGTGTCTTTGCATCTAATAGTGTTAGATTAGAACGTATATTGATGATGGTTTTTCTTAATGAAATATATAATAAAAAGATAAAATAGTTTTAACGCGACTGTTTGAATGATCGATAAATATACATAATGAGAACACTTAAATTTCTTCATATTTTATGACGTGTAAGTTAAACATAGACGGAGAGTAAAAAGCAAGCATAAATAAAATTAAGGTGAAAATATAAGAAAAAGACAAGTAATAAAAGAAAGAGAGAAAGGCGAGATGGTTTCGTTTCGCCGACAATTATCGCAAAGGGAATCCAGTTTATCGAGCGTGGGTGATGTGCTCTGCCTAGCAAGCGGTTGTGACACTATTCGCTTAAAGAAAGTACAGCTTTACAAAGCCTTTCTATAACTATTAATGCATTATTGTCCGTACATACATTTTTTACATTATTTAACATGTTCAAGACACAATTAAAACCGACCATCAACTCCATCCAAAAAACAGCTGGCCAACAATGTTTCGGCTCCAAAAACGAAAGTACCGCGTCCCGCCATACCATTCACCGTCTGCAAACAAATCGCCATAATTCAAGCATCTCGAATCGAGCCGACGGCCATCGTAAAATGAAATACCCCCGTCGTGTCATCCTTCTAAATCTCAAGCTTACAATCCAGCCTCGGCTCTCGACTTCAGGCTCGCAGCTTCAACCATACCAACCGCAAGAAGCATTCAATTATAAAGCTCGACTTCAGTTTAACGTCCGAAAAAACGGAGCAGCGCGTGCGGCTCGTGAAATTCATTAAAGGTCCGCGCGCTCGTGCATTAACGAAGCCGCTGCTGCTCGAGAGGAGCGCGATGATCGAGTAATTTCTATGCATATACGTGTGCGCGCGCGGCAGCCGTAACTCAAGCTTTAATGGCTAAAAGGCAGCTCGTGGCGGTGTGCGCTCGCGCGCTCTCTTTATAGACTCTCGCGTGCAATCAACCTCCTTCTCATTCATTTTTCGTGAGAGAGAGAGAGGAGTGAGAGAGAACCGGTCGAATTCCTGCGAGGACACTTGCAAGCGCGGGAATGCAACGTCGCGAGAAAGAGAGTCTGCGAGTGCTGGGTGAGCGCACTGGTTTACGCGAAATGTGTGCGGCTTTGGGGAGAGAGTGGCGTGGTGGAGTGGTTGTTGTGGATGGTCATTGAAATCTCATGGTTTTTGGAGGTCCCTGGATTAGTGCAGTTCTTTGTAACGTTGTTTCGTGAACTGAATTAGGGAAAATTGGATGAAGCTTTGAAGAATCGCAAGTTTAATTGTTGACTACTTCGCTGATTTATTTGGAAAAAAGTTTTTTAGTTAGTAAATTTAAAAAGTATTTCTGCAAAATTTTAGTAGTATATAATAAATAAAAAAATGATTACATACAAGGTATATGTAACTTAGCAATTAATTAAATGAATGAATCTTTGCGCACTATTTTCTTTTAGCTTCAAGTAGAAGATATTGCCAAAAGTTTGTTCTAATGTTGGTATCATGTATATGAGCAAGTTTAAGAAATTGAATAAGAAATATTGAAACTTTTAAATGTTTATTACTTATCCAATTTTTTTACTTGACTTTACAGACGCGCAACATGCAATTTGAAAACACGCTTTAAATTTATTACTCATGGTTATCAATGAAAATTATTATATTTATTACAGTCACAGAATTCAATCCATAGAATAATATTTTTTACGATATTTTTCATTAAATTATATTTTTGCAAGTCCAACGGTTAAAAAATCAATAAAAATGTTGTAGTCATTGCTAATGTTTTAGAACATTCTATAGGCAAATATAAAATTTAAAATATTTACAGTAAAAATATTGTCGTATCTTTTTCTGATTAACTTTTTTATCGTGGTGCAAAATGTGCATTATATTTAATCTTACATTGCGGTCAAAAAAATATCTCGGTTTCCTTTCGATTAAAGAGTTGCAATGTATAATAATTCTAATAATTAATTAGTACAATTATACATTGCAAGAAACTATGAGCAACAGAAAAAAACATTAAAAATTTATAATTTATTTCCATAATTCGTGCACATTGAAATCGTGTCTTAAATTCTTCGTCATCCCATGCAGCATTCACTTCTTAATGTCACTTTCATTGATGTAGAATCGTTTATTACACACTTATACAACTTACGCAATGCAACTTACCTTTTTTACTATTTTGGCAAGTGTACCTTTCAATGTAAATAATTTCATACTTAAAAAAAATCGTTAATCCTAAAAGTTTAAAGGGCGCAATTTACTACAACATAGACACATAACTCACCATGCCTTCGTTATATATACATAATTCGTATGTAATTTATACAAGATGTATAGTAACTTACGTGAAGTATACGAGTGGATGCACTTTGCTGCAACGAGCACATATGTTTGACCAAATGAAATCAATGGAAGTAACGCCCAAAAAAGATAAATTTCGCGAGTAGCGTGACTTTCAGCAAACGATCCATATTTTTCTCATTATTGTTACTCACTTTAGAGCTCTTCTTTTCTTTGCAATATAGAGTAGTATTGTTCTTCAAGTTCGAAGGGAAAATAAATATTTAGTACTGACACTATCCACTATTTTTGATTTTGCTTTTTTATAGAAAAAATGTTAACCAATGCTTGGTAAATATTGACCATTGCTATTATAACGGTGATTGAAGATTATATTAGTTTAATATATACATTATCGAATATATATTTGCAATATATTTACCATGCTTTGTTCGTATATAAGATACAAAATAAGACTATTTTCCGTTTGCAGATAATCTCTAATTTTAGATATACACTGCCTCTAAAAATTGTATTACATTTATACAAATTCAATTTGCTTATTTAAGAATTCACATACAATAACTTTGCTAACATATGATTATTTCCATCGCAACCAACAAACCATGAAACCAAATACCTTATGCTCCACCATCAAAACATTAAAATAGAACAAAAACGAAATAAAAAACCCCACGACCATAACCGCACCAAACAGTACCACCCACCGGCTCCCCAGTCATTCCCCAATAACAAAATATATCCAGCGCTTCGAAAACCATTAAAAAAAAGAACCGCTCGCTCGCGTCCGCGAAAAGACCAGCGCATATATGAATTCCCGGGATTTTTCAAATTATTAACCACCTCGAAGCAGCTCGCATCTCCATAATTGCGCTCATACTCTTATACCCAGTGAGAGAGACGATCGGTGCGGCCGCGCTGCTCTCACGCACCGCACGGCGGCTCTCTTCCTTTTTGCGCAGCGCGCTTATATACAGCGCGCGAGAGGAGCCGCTGCGCCTCCTCCTCCCTCGTTTATTACACACGCTTTCTTGTGCTCTCCTTCTGTCCTTCGCGGCCGAGGCGGAATGCGGGGACCTATACGCGATTATCTATTTATTTTATTAATCGATAAAAAGCGCGCGCTCGAAACAGGTTCCGGCAGCAGCGGCGGCTCGGCTGAGTCGCTCCTCTCCGCGAGTCGCTTTTCTCCCTTTTGCGCGAGGAGCGAGCGATCTCTTTCTTTTCTGCGGCCGAGCCGCCAAGAGAGGCCTTTATCCTTGAGCGCTTTCCTATCGGTGGCCGACGAGGCTGTCACTTTTGGCTATTAAGAGCGAGCGGAGGTATAAGCCGAGCTTGGAATTTCAAAAGTACGGGGAATGGAGTGAGCTTTTTTTTTGAAAGAGTTGGTTGATGGTGGAGTGATTGGGTGGGTTTGGTATGATGGAATTTTTTTCTTGGTTATTGCGGTTTTACTTGGTAGCTTCGTTATTTCAATTGAGTAGAATATTTATATGCCGATCGCTTTATTTCAAACGCTTTAATAGAATGATGCAATCGGGGGTACTTATTGCAATCGAGACTTCGGCATTTCTGTCGTATCTGATTAACCGCTGAACAATTTTAAAGAACATAAAACCAACCAAGCGCTCATCGTCTCAATAAGCTCAACATCGCAAAAATAACCAAACCCAATCTTCCAAAATCCAAAACCACCTAATCCCCTAGTCTCTCATCCAGCATCCAGCCTCCTTCCCTATACTCCTTACTACAAACCCACGTCGAGCTCACTATACACTCCGGGACTCCGCGCGATTGCTCAGTGCGCACTGCACCGCGCGCGGCGAGTCGTAAAAATGGCCCCGCGGGCTACGTCGCCGAGATGCGATTGACCCGAGCACATATAAAGAGAGAGGGACGCGCGTTTTGCACGCATCGTCGGGCCTGTGTGTATATGCGCGCACGGCCGCGCCTCGGCAGAGAGAAAGAGAGGACTAAGCGTGCGTGTGGCCCCCGTTGATGGGCTTTTCGAAACTGGTATCCGCGCGGCCTTCTTGCCAGAGCCGTATATATACGCGAGAACCACACGGCGAGCGAAATCTGCGACTGGAGAGTTCAATGTGTCGCGAGGAAAGTAGGATTCGTGAATTTTTCGAGTTGTTTGTGATTTTTTAGGTGTGGTGTAGGTGAGCGTTGATGCGTTTATTGATTTCCGCATTCGAGTATCAGAGAAGAGTTGCTTCTTAAGATTCATCTCGTGCACCTTTTTACAAGCGATTTCCGTCACTGCAAATGTCTCGGCGCTCGATAATAAAATCGGCAAACAAAGCGGCATCTCTCGAGGCGCTCGCGATCTTCAAAGTCCAAGGCGACATAATATACCGCCGCGAATAAATAAATAAAGCGCGATTGTTTATTCAACGTTCGGCGACGTTGTAACAGCGCGCGGCCCGAGTTCAACGCACCCGGCAGGCGCATAAATTTCATCGGGAGGAGAAAAAAACAAAAGCAGCAACAATGCAAAATTCATAGTCTTTTAAACGTATTGCCTGGCGAAACAGATATATATATAAGCGTGCGCGCAAGCGGCGTTACATCCGCTTTTGAGATGCGCGCATCTTGATGCACGTGCTCTCTTGAGCGCGTAGGCGAGCGAATGACCCCGACGAGCGAGGATCGGATGCATCTGTTGCTGCTGCTGCGGCTCCTTCGTTATTTATCTCTGGCTTGTGCGTCTTGAAGTTGGGCTTGATTTAATTTTGACGGAGGTTTGATCGTTGAGGTTTTTTATTTAGTCAAAGATTTTTTTTTAATTTGTTGGGGTGTGGTTGAAGGTTTCTGAGATTGTTTTGATACAGTGAAATTCTTTTAATATACCGGACTGGAACTTATGCTCCTGTGATGGGTAAATCGTTAATTCACTAGTCGTTCTGAAGAACAGCCAAAATATACTTTGAATTCAAATTTTTAACTAATTCTTCAACCATATCGCCTAAAAAATCCAAATCAAATCTACCACAATAACCTTATATACCGCCACAGCTTAAAACAATCAAACCGCTATAAAAGCAAAATACGACTCCCCGCGAAAATATTGCCTCTGCAACAAGAAAGAGGCGAAACCGTCGGGGGCAAAGAGAAGCGCGCGTTATGCACACAAACAGCCATACACAGAGCGTACAAGTGTTTGTTGTCTCTCGTCGGCTGCTCTCTGACATTATCCACTTTCACTAGTTGGTTTTTCCTGTGTGCGCGCGCGCACGAGACTCGTCATCAGCTCGCCGGGATAAAAATCACGTCAATCAAAGGCGGCTCGCTCGCCTGGCTTTTTGCGCTCCATTAGGATTATGTCTGAAAAGCGACGGTCGGACTGTCTGATTGTTTGCCACGTTGTGCCTCTGGAGGCTCGCTAAGCCACGACGTTTCTGCTCTTTCCTCTTGGTGAAAGAAAGTTGGGAATGCATCTGTATGGACTGTGAGTGTTATAACCTTTCGGCTTGGCGTCGAGTTCATGTATGAGTGAGAAAGCAAATGTCGTGCTACTTTGAGAGATTTTAATGGCTTCGTTACCGATTTTCGCAATGTGGAACGCTGACTCTACATTCCGGGTGAAATAGTAATTTGAATAAATTAGCAGTTGATTTGAATGACAGTAGTTTATTAATCAATATACAATGCGCTATTAAAGGATAAACCAAGTCGTTAAGAACAATGTATAACAAAGCCGCTAAAGCGCCGTGGTCTCGGATTGCATTAATTATACGCGAAAAACGAACGTAGCTTATATGCATCTACTAAACAAGAATGTTACTCCAGAGGTGTTGATATGCCTCTTTGTACAAAATAGCAGCTACATAATTCCAAGCTACATCTTATCTCCCAGGCAACAAACCCTAAAGAAAAAACGCCAGCCTACAAAATTTCAATTAAAACCCAAAAGAAGAATCCCGTGTAAAACAAGCATCCCAGGAATAAAATCATCAATCTTATCAACGACTGGTATCGTCGAGCAAACGGGCAGGTAGCCCATTGCAAAAGCCAACGGCTCGCGATATCAATATATATAGACACGGCGAGGTCGCGGCAAGGATCGTCCTGTACGCAACTCGCCGGCTGCCGGTGCACATATAAGAGATCGAAAGTTGAAGCCTTTCCCACACCGGCCGCTTGAATGGCGCGCGCCGTAGCCACTCTCGTGTATTACGTGCTGTTTGCGCGACTGCGGCCCGATGGGATTTTCTCGACCTAACGACTCCGCGCTAATTAATGCATCGATATTACACGCTTTTCTGTTTGCACTGGCCGAGCGGGTATGTGTGTGTCGGGCGCAGGTATGAGCTAACGGTACACGGCCTGACGCAGAGAGGTTGAATTAATGGTGGGTTATATATACTGTTACTTTTATGCGAACGCGGGCCGGATCGGCTTCGGAAAGAAATGGGTAAATTGTTTTCAGTGTGGTCTGGTGGTTTTAGGAGAGAGTGAGGGGATAGGAAGAGATTTGGATTAAGGTGGTGTGGGTAGTGCGGATGTGATTGTGCTGTGGTGGAATTTGGGATGTGTTTTAATGGATGACGTTTGGATTGTATGCAGTTGATTTTTATATTGGTGCACTGTGAGTAATAGATACCATTAAGTGGGAGCTTTTTTGTTTTTTTTTTTTATTGGGATACTTAAAATGTTATAGACGTTCTTTAAGATTTACATCTAATGTTCATTCATCTTCAAAATTATATCTGCTTAAAACAAGTTCCACTTATAACAAAATATTAATAGAATTTGTTAAAAATTTCCAGATGTACTCTCTTTAGTAATGGAATTATACTGATAAAATATCAAACCAATTAGGAAGCTCATTTAATAGAAAATTTAACCTACGCTCATATGAAAAACATGAAAATTTTTTTATTTAACTTTATTAATATATATTTGATATTAAAGCTACAAAAAATCTTCTAATGGAATTATAGGAGCTTGTAGTTTATTTTAGTTAGAGTCCTTACATACTGTAGGCAAAGTTTGATATTGATTAAAAACTTTTTTAAAAGAAAAAGTAAAATTCGTACGATAAAATACAGGTTTTTCAACATTTCTTAAACTTAATAGCAAAAACTACTTTTTGATTTTTTAAGTTGAGAACGATTTCTTGTAAAACATTGAGACAATTACTCAAAAGTTAATTAAGGTGACGTTTGTATTAATTCTTACGTAAAAAAATATTTTTTTAGTACCGTACCTAGATCAAAATTCTTTTCCCCGAACAATGCTTCCAACACGGTTAAATTTTTTTGTTATCAGCTTAAGTAGGTGGCTAATTGTTTCGGTCACCTATTATCTCAACTGAAAAAAATCGCTTAAAAAAATACGGTTCTTCGCATGCCCAGCTCTTTCAGTAGACGAAACATAATACATTTAAAATAATCAAGAGGAGGAAAATTCACTTAGGCAATAGATAATTACCGCGCCATTTGAATATAATAGACACATTCCGGTCCAACAAAATCCATATAAATAACCCAGTACAGTAGTGTCATTGTGTTTTGTTAGCCGGAAAACCTGCCGAAGACAATCAGATCCTGTATCCGTGTGTACCCTACGCACACTACCTATTAATTACTGCACACCGAGGCGCGTTTTTTTACCAATTTGTGTACATACTACGCAGTGAATTTATGTTAATGACCCGCAGAATACAATCAGCCTCTGACAAAGAACAGGGGATGTAGAACAAGACGCGAGCACAGGCGAATATCCAAAAAAAAAATATCTAATCTCATTGGCCCTTGTCTTTTATTTATAGCCTGCCGTTTCGCGCTTTAGCTCGACATCTCGTATCTGGTCTGGCTATAATTTACAATTAGCGTGGTTATCGGTGTGTGTTAACGCGCGAAAATTCGCTCGCGACAATGTGTACGGAGATTAGTGAGGCCGGGATTTTGTCGGTAGAACAAGTTCATTTAGAGAGTTTTAAATAAGGGATAATCTGTTGATGTTTTTCATGTGCTATAGATGATTGTGTAATGGTTTTAAGACACAACGCCTTAAGTGTTATATTGCATTATGTAATTCTTGGTTGTTATTGTTCTATCTAAGCAATGCTTTTTCTTTGTGAAATTTAGTAGAGGATAAAACTTTAGTTTTTAATTGATGAAAGCAAACAGTATTAGTGATAATTTTAATCAGTGTAAGTTATCAATTATTCTTGAGTGAAAAAGAGATATAGGCACTTCAATTGATATGACCGTACTTAGTCGATAAAAGCTAACGAAACCTATAACTCTGCAACCTTTGAGCGATTGAGTGAAAATTCACATCATTACCATTACTATGGAAATGTTGTAGTAACTATATTCTTAAAAGAATTTTTAATGTACCTCTTTCGAAATACTGCAAAGTTCTCGTGCTACAGGTGTTAAACTAATAGTTTTTCAAATTTATGTAAAATATTTTTGTAAAATATCACAAAGAAATGATTTTGACAAGCGCTTTCATAATATTCAAATTTAAACAAGAATATGAAAACCGAACATTGAGTGAGTCCCTGCACATTTCTGTTGACAAGCATACACACGCGTAATACACGCTAACCGTCGTCGTGTCGGCTCGACGAATGATACTTCGTGGACAAGAAGAAAAAGTCCGCTTTTTGCGGGTGCACATTTTTAGCCTTCTGTCTAATGATCCGTAAACGAGATCTTGTCATTTTTTTCTCCGACTATTCTTGGTGGTCGCCGAGCGTGAAAAGTTGACCGCTTAAGTGCGTTCGAGTTTTGAGTCATTGTGAAGGTAAATGCTTCTGACGTTAGGTTTCTGTGTCTTTCGAGCTACTGCATCGGCGGTTCATTGTTGCCGTGAAAAATAATAGCTTTTAATTTTATTGAGTTCAAAATGATTTTTTTTAATTTGCAAATTATTTTTAATTTTGGTAAGAGTCTTTAAAAAGTAAATTGATCAATACAATTTTTATGATTTTATAGTTTTGTGCAAATGTTAACTGACTATTTAGTATTTAGAAGAAATTATTTGGTATTATCGAAAGAAACAGATTGCATGTTTACGGTAAATAAATATAAATAATTTTATTTGTGATTAAAACAGTTCAATGCGTTAAAAAAGGAATGTTCTTTGATTTAGAGTCATTTAAGGAAATGATATACACTTTTTATATCTAATCTTATTAGGAAAGTATTTTATTTTTGAAACTCCCTACATAATAAGATCATCTGTGAATACTTAATAATTTATTCTTTCTAAGACACTGAAAAGTGGCAATTTGGTTCACTAATTGTCAGAAGAGGTATACGAATCACAGAGCAAAAGAGATCACATTTGGACTGACCAAATCTTTTGTTTCTTATAAGGTCGTAATATATGCCACGTACATTAGATGTAGTGAATCACTATAAATTCGACTTAATAAAAGTGATAATTTAATTCAAATTTAAGAGTATATCTTAATCTAAGTATAAAATCAACTTAAAAAAGTATCATTTTAAAGTAACTAAACATAATCCGCTGCTGCAATAATAAGACATTAAACAAATCTCAAAATATAAAACAGCAGTCGATCATCTCACTTAAAAACACCACAATAAAACTCAGCGCGCATTCTACTCTCTACTTTATTATCACTCATTCTCCAACCTCCCAAAGAGAAAAAAGCGATAAAGAAACGACTTTCTTACGTCACTCAACCACTCTCCAACAAAAGAACCGCAATCACCAAAGCCAAAACTCCGGCTCGTTCTCCATTCGCCACGTCAAATCTAGTCTAGCCAGCAGCGCCATCGCGTAATTCTATATTTACGCACGAGGCGCGCGAATGACCCGACCGCGCTTACACGCAGCCACATAGATGAGCGCGCGCTTGCGTCCGCTTCCGCGCAAGCGCGAAGGTCGCGCGCTTAGACCGGAAGTGGGCCGGCCTTGCCACGCTGGGCGACCGTTAGCTATATATGTATATGTGTGTATCTATGTGCCACGGCGTGCTCCGGAAAGCTCGCTCGCTGAGCCCCTCTCTCTGACTTTTTTTCTTTTACTCTGCCCCTCCCCTACTCCTTCCGTCTGAGCGTGGGAGCGCATTGTCTTTTCGTTTCAATGCTCTGGTGATTTTCGATTTTTTATTGTTTTTTGGATTGGTTGGACTGAACGTTTGCTTGCGAGGATTGGTTTTGAGTGTGAATGATTTTTAGTAAGTTTGGGGAGCTGTTGATTTAGTACATTGTTTAATCATATGATTTTAATTAATGTCGTTGTGATATTTCTTTAATCATTGTTTTGACGGATATCTTTTAGTTTAGTGAAATTGGGTTCAAAAAAGAAATTTCTGAACTGTACTATTGAATGTTTAGGTCTTACCTTACCAAAACTGTTCTACTTATGTATTATACACAGGAAGTAGATTCTATTATTAGTCAAAATGATCAAAATGCCAAGTAATTAACTTTAAATATATTACAATATTATATCTTATAATTTACTTTAAGTAATTTCGTATGATAACGTCTCATCTCATATTTAAAACACCTAAATAATCTTTAATAAACTCATTTAACTCAAAAACAACATTTTCCTCCAACGAAACCCCCGTCCCCATCAACCTTAATACACCTCACGCAAAAAATAAAAGCTAAAAATCACCACACCCCAGAACGAAAAACCCGCTCACCCAATCACTCCCATACTAGAAAATTTCTCCCCGCCACACAAAGATGGGAAAGACTACCACCGCTTCGTTAACAACTCCAAAAGAAAAAAAGCACCCCTCGCCTCATCGTTACTCAAGCTTTATAAACCGCTCATCCTTTTCCCTCTCATTTAAAAAAAAGCGAGCAACAGCGCGTTCCTCGCGTCCTTACTTTA
>JAPYZA010003169.1:0-16162 GCA_030522685.1 Eupelmus azureus | reverse complement strand
AGGAATCAAAGTGGCCTTTCCAAAACGACGACTATTGTTCATGGACAGCGGCTGATCAACCTCAGACACACGTTCAGGTAAGTGAACTTTCAAATCTTAGGATTTGATAGCACAAAAGATCTTTAAGAGTATCTATACAATTTAAATTAATTTAAATTAATTTAATATTAGTGTTCCTCATTTTTAAATATTCTAAATTGATAAAAAATATTTTCTTAGTAAAATGGGATACCCATCGAGATTTTATGAAAAAATTCTCTAAAAATTTAAAGATTTAGAAATTTTTTAATTTTCTAAATTTCGACAACAAATCCTTCATAATTCGATGTTTTGAAGTTTCAAAGATAACTATATTTTCATCAAAATGTAGATACCAAAGTTTTATCAAAATATTTGAATATTTTAAAGCTCATGTATATGCTCGTGATTCTGGCTTGACTCTCTTTTTCCCTATGGTGAGCTGAGAGAGAAAATGCGGCATTTTCGGCCTGTTGCGAAGTAACGTAGGATTTTAACTAAACGTAACATGATCTAATTTGAACAACTAAACGAATTCGTTCTGTCTTCGAAGTCCAAATTAACAGGACACAAACAGCATAAATAAATTTTTAAATATTTGTAAATATATTTCAATTGTTTTTTTAAGGTGAAATATGAAGATGCTGGCTTTGCATCAAGTACTTTACTTCTAGAACTACAACCCTGGTGCTTTTTATTGAATTCACTGGGCTCTGAAATTTCTGTTGTATCACAAGATGTAGAACTTTGTAGAGTTCCGCATTATGGAATAGTATCGCCACCAAAATTAGAAGTTAGTTAATTAAATTGTATCATCTGTATAAACATAATAATGCGCGATATATTTTACAATTTACTTATGATTAATTTTAGGGTACATTCCATATAGGCATTGGTATTGCTGACACATTTTATATGTCATCTGCCTTGCAATTAGTTAAACCAGATTGGAGTCAAAGCTTTTACATGCCTCGAGTACAAGGATTGATTCCTTTAGAGGGCAACGTTAAAGCGTCTGTAGATTGTTGCTCTAGTGTAAGAATTATTCATGTCTCTTTTGTATTTTATCATTTGTAAAATATATTAAACTTTAAAAAAATATTGCAGATATGTATGATGAGTATAAGCTCAAGTATATATAAAGATATGCGTTTGATACGAATTAGTAGTAACTATGTAATAGGAAATATGACGAACCTTAATCTGGCTGTTGCAACCCTGGCAGTACCAAATTCTATGACTGACTTAAGTTTACCAAATGATCTCTCTTTACAAAGTATTAACGTTTCACCTTCTTCGGAAAATAGGTCAATAATTATTAGTTTTATATAGAAATAATCTTGTATCTAATTTTAATAATTAATACTTCAGAAATTTAAGATATTAAAACTAAAATTGTTATTTTTGTGATTTGTTATATTATCAAAAAACTAATTTATAAAAATTATTTTTTTTTTACCCTATTAACAGAGAGGCTGTTCCAATCGTACAGTGGTACACTATATTTAAAAAAATTGATGAATCCTTTGTTTTGTATATATCGTTACGTCACGACAATAAATCTTGGTCATGTCCTGTACGTGTAGATCAGAGTCTTAGCCGAAGATGTATTGCGCTACCAGTAAGTTAATTTTTTATCTTTACCAATTTCATTGTTCTAAAAAAGTCTATTTTAATATTTATTTGCTAAATTATTAAAGGATGGACGAAGTACTATCCCCCTTGTGATAACAACTCAAGAAGATAAAAGCACTGTCTTCATCATGGTTCATATGGATAAACATCCTCAATTACATATTGAAAATATGTGTTCTTTTAACATTGTAATTGGACAAGCAAATGAAAAATCAGGTAACTTTTCATGTTTATTTGGAAGATTGTATAATCAGCTTATTAAAATATTGAATACATTTTTTATAAAATTTTACAGATGATGTTGTTTCTGATACACAACATTTCTCTTGGAAATGTCATGTTGATAGTAAAAGCTCATGTCATTATTCAATGCCTACTCTTGGAAGTAAATTACCGGATCTTTCTAATAATAATAATAATAATAACTCTGTTTCTATGTTATTATCTTCTTTGCCTAGTACAGATGAATTTTTCGATATGACAGATAACGGTATGTATTATTGATTCTTTAGAGAAAATATTCTGATTAATAAAATATGTTTAAATGATTAATTTTGTAAATCCCACATTATTATTGTAAAACTTATGAAAAAGAAGAGACGGTCTTATTGTTTAATATATTTTATTAGGAAAGAAATAAAAAATACTGTTATTTTGTAATAATCAATTCTATTTTAGGTAACGATACTCTAAAATGGTCAAAGGGCATAGAATTATCGGATTTTCCACTAGAACAATGTGTGCGATTGCCTTACTACGGAGATATAAAACTGATTATGCAAACAAGGTGTTATACTACTTTTATACGTTTTACTCCGATTTCAACGGTAATGGTTTTTTTTTTAAATTAATAAAACAATTATTAACTGCATACATCTATTATATCAATTAAAATTAATAATTATTACCTTAATCACAGGAAGAGATATCAGCACAAGAAATTAGAAGTAAAATAGAAAAAAAAGCAATTCTTCAACAAGACGGAAATGATTCAACTCCGTATCATTTACCCACTTACTTAGAAGAAAAATCACTTTTAAATTTACAGGTTTGTTCGTCTTTTAAATGTGATATTTTTTATCCAAAAGTTCGTCCTGGATTAAAATATTACCTTAACTTTTTTAGAGTGAAAGCAGTTCAACGTCAACTAACACATTTTTTTCTGCTCAGGATGAAATTTTGGAAACCGATTCATCTTCTCCTTCTACAGCAAACATGACATTTTCGTTAAACAATGTAAATCAAATAAACCAAACGCACAATACCACAGATTTAATGTCTATTGAGGAGTACAACGTAAAAAAAGTGTTAAACGGTTCGGCTACGATTCATTTTGAAGGAATTTCGATTGTTGTAATGAAGGATTTAAATGATAATGCTCAGAGAATTGAAGTTGCAAGTTTATGTATGACCAATGCAATAATTGTTATGGATTATAAGAAAAACATTTCAAATTTGAGTATGTACATTGGTGATTTGCAACTAGATAATCAGTTGTTTGAACATGGAGGTTTTGACTTCCCTGTTGTTTTAATAAGTCAAAAACCATTTGTTAAGAAAAATTCACCTATTTATTTGAGCAATAGTCTTAAGAAAAATATGAAGAGTAATATGGAAAATTCGTTATTAACTATTGATTTAGTGTGGGAAACTGATTGCAACGTTAAAGGTAAATGCTATTTTAATTTTATTCGTTATTTAATTTCTCTTTTTCTAAATCAATGCAGATAATTTCAAATGTTAGAGTTTATTTATATTTAGTAATAATAATAATTGCCATTTAAGAAAGTTTTTATGATATTTAGAGTTGAATACAATAATATAACTTGAATGATTTAACAGATACTTCTGATTTTTTTTTCAAATTGATTTTTCGTTTTAGTTTTAGTCTTAATTTTCTAAAAATTTAATCTTGCAACTTTTACTTTACCTTAGATTTATAGTTTTATTTTTAAGTTATAGGTTGTTTATTTTGCTAATAAACATTAATAATAATTTGACTTATTTTGAAGATTTTTTAACATACTTGTACAATTACAGCATGTAAAGAGGTTGCGATTAAAGTAGCTCCAATAAGCGCATACGTCGAAGGAACATACGTTACTCTGTTAATGGACTACGTTACGACGGTGTTACCTCCTTGTTTTACAGTCTTACCATCAAATTCAAAAAAAGCTATTGAACACCCAACTATTATAAAGAATATCTACGTTCCGGATTACATATTAATCGATGCCAAAATTCTAAGTCACCCATTGAGACTACAAAGTTTTGTGATAGAGCCAGTATCGATTTTGCTTAGTGTACATACTTCAGTTCATTTATATGTGGCATTTGATCACTCGCCATTATATTTTGAAGCGTTTGATAGAAAAAATTTAATGACTACTCCTTATCGGCTGGGTAATGCCCTCGCCATGCATTATTTGTCTGGTGCTATCTTTGGAGTAGGTAAGCAAATTGCGTCGTAAACAGCGCATTAAATGATTCTTGATTTTTTTCCAGTTTTTATGTCTTTGATAAGATAAAATAATCGTTTTACATGGTCGTGTAATAACATTTTATATGATCAAATAATTAAAATTTTCATTCTAGCGAAATGATTTAATTAATTTAAAAATAAATATTAATATTTGTTTTGACAGGATGGGTCGTTGGATCCTTAGAAATTTTAGGTTCGCCCGGAGGTTTAGCGCAGGCGTTAGGCTCTGGGTTGAAAGATTTTATTTCTATGCCATTTCAAGGATTGCTGCAAGGGCCATGGGGTTTCATCGTCGGCATTACGCATGGCTCAGCTAGTTTAGTCAAACATATTACGGCAGGTATTTAAAAAAATTATGTTTTAAATTGAACTTTCTTTTATCTTATTTTGTTAAAGCAATTTTTCTACTATGATATTTAATTTTTAAACTTAAACAAATTACTTTCTTTTAAAATACTTTGTTTCTTTTACAAGGTACCGTCAACTCAGTCACAAAGTTGGCCTCGAGTGTAGCTAGAAATTTGGACCGACTGACATTAGACGATGAGCATTTGCAACGTCAAGAAGAATTCCGAAGGATGCGACCGCAAGGAGTGGCGCAAGGCCTCTATCAAGGATTAACTGGTTTAGGCATGAGTTTACTTGGTACGAATAAATCTTTACTCCCCAAAAGGTCTTTTATAGCTATAAATTCGAAAAGGTTTTTAAATTTTCAATAAAGTAATTTAAATAATTAATTTTAAAGCTAATTTAATCACTTATGACCGACAAGAAAAAAATTTATGCAGTTTTGATATCTTTTGATGTATGTGTATGTACTTTTTAGCTGCGGTCGCCGGATTAGCACACCATCCGCTCCAACAAGTTTGGTCGGGAGAAACTTCGACCAGAGGTCTAGTCACTGGTGTTGGTCTCGGACTTGTAGGCGTTGTCACTAAGCCTTTGAGTGGAGCTGCTGAACTGGTTGCACTAACCGGTCAAGGTTTACTCCAAGGCACTGGCTGGAATTCTTTGCCATCGGTAAGTAGTATAAAATTGAAAAAATATATTTTATATCCGCTTTTGCGGACAATTTTAGTTAGAGTCGCAAAATTGAATTGTTTGTTTTCGTCCTAGTGACGAAAATTCTTTTACATTCAAATCCACTAAAATGTGAAAGATCAAAATTAATAAAAATTTTGCGACTTATTGACGTTATGTGTAAAGATGTTAAAAAAATATATAAGCCCTCTAGAAAATCTAAATATGCTAAACTTAAAAAAGAAAGTATTTCTAAAAATCTTTGTTCGAATTTCTATAAATCAAGTCTATATTCCCGAAAATTGTCGCATAAGAGCAGAATTGCAGTGCAGAAGCAGAACTGCAATACACTCAGAAAATAATCTTGACCCTTTGATACCTTTTTGATTTATTGTGAAGTTATATTAATTTTTATTTCTTTTTTTAACAGTAATATTTGTGAGAAAGAAAAAAAATGTTAGTTAAAAGCAAAGATTCTAATAAAATTCCGTACATTTTCGTGTTTCCTCGATCTAGTCGCAGCAATATTTTATAAAAAACATTATTGTTTAAAATATAGTTTTCTAAAAATAAATTTCTCGTCTAGCCTCGACAGAGACCAGTTGTGCAATATTCAAATGGATCAGGCGTAACGTCTTTGCGGTACGCCTGGAGACTGATGCCATTGTTAGCAAAGAGCCACGACAGTATTTTACACGTATCGAATGCGGATCATGTAATGCTTCAAGGCAGTAACAGGGCTGTCACCCTTGTCCTCACCAGGCAAGCTTTATTGATAGTTAACGTTGCCGAGGATAGCGTTGAGAAGATATTTCCCTTAAAGGACTTGATTGGAACCGATCATCCATCGGAGTCGGCTATGTTCAGGCTCTATTCCACTTCTTCACCACCGCAACACATCAAAAAAGCTTTACCTGTTGAGCAAGTTGAAGTACATGTAAGTATTTTCTTTTTAATTATGACAACAAAAGAAGCTTTTTGTATGAAAAGTATGTTAAATACTTAATATTCCTTAAATTGATAATATATTTAAGTTTATTTAAATTTTATTGTATCAAATTTACGAAAAGCTGTTATAAAGATAAATCTAACTTTTTAATAGGTAATGATTTTAGCAAATATACTATACATGTATATAATGAAAATCAGAGTATTTTAATGTTTTAAAGAAGTTTCAATATTCAGAATGATTAAAACGGTTTATGTAACAGAAAAGATCATCTGTTTTATCAATTTCGAGGTTTTCATAAAAAAATGAAAAATAACGCATCAGAAACATAACAAGTATAAAATAGCGTAAACGTTATATAATAAATATTAATAAAAAATATATTTTTACCGCACATTTTAATCTATAAGTGTTAAAAGTAAAAATAAATCTGCTACGAGAATAATTTAATACTTTTGTCACCACTAGACATTTCGTTTGCGTTAGGAAGTTACTCATTTTAGGAAATAAACAATGTTTGAGTACATAATAAGATCTTAGAAGAAAAACTTCTTTTTTAGATGGATCAAGAAATGCGTGCAAGGGTAGCAGAATTTCTACGTACTAGCAGTACTGGCATTGCTAGTGTTTCTACAAATAGCGACGCACAATCTGAAACCCAGGATCCTGTACCCTTACCGGACTCTGAGAATAGTTTGACCTTTTACATCAATTCAGATTCTCGTAGTTATTTCCTTTCTGTTTTTAATGTGGCTAAAAGACAGTGTCAAGGCAATGGTTTTGCAGTAATATAATAACATTTTTCCATGAAAAAAAAAATTATTAGTGCTAATTTTACACATCACAATTGTGCACTTTTTTAAAAATATTGTACATAAAATAAAGCTAAAATATTAATAGTTAAAAAACATCAATTTTTTATTTATTCATTTCACAAATATTAGGCTTTTATAAACTAACTTACGAATATCGAGTGAATGCTGCAACTATACAGGTAAAGTTAATTTTGTTTTAATTTTATTCTTAAAGATACGTTAATTTTTATAAAACCAGAAATGTACTTTTTATTTGTAAATTAACAAATCTCGTGAAAAAGTCTTTCACTTTAATTGTGACTTGATATCAATTATCATTAAAAAAATATTTCTTAAAATCGGTTTAACTTAGTGAACTGCAATTTTAACATCTGTAGTTAATAATTTGGTATTAATTAAATAAAAATATTTGACTTAAGTACATAAGCGCTGAGCCGTGTTAACAAAACTTACAATAAAACATCATTTTCTTCTCCTATGAGTTTATAATAATTGATTGAATTAAATTCACTTTGAAACGGTAAAAAATACAATTGTTATAATATAATTTAATAAATTTTATAAGTATAAGATTACATATGAAATTAAAAGCGATAATGTAAAAGATTAATTCTATATGTGTATTATGTTACTTACAATCACTTTACAAGCATGTAACAATTAATTCATTTATAATATAAAATTTTGATTGCTTTGAGAATGTATTTTAAAATTATTTTTATAAATTTAAATATTTAAACTGATCTACATTCTCAAAACAGATAATTTATAATTTTTTATTACACCTATTTTATTAGCAGATCTACTGTAGTTACCTAATATAAAACTCTTAATAATGATTCAATCAAAATGAGTAAAAATTAGGATTATTAATTATAAAGTTTGTTAAAATATATTGTAAAATATCTATTGTTTATAGGATTTGTAACATATGTAAACCATGCTACATTATATCTGTTAATACGACTCTTACTTTTATTCATTAACTTCGTTTTGCACTGGCTTGTGTTGGTTGTGTTGTACGATTTTTAACAATCCAAGGATGATGTAATACATCATCTAAACTCATTCTGTGTTCAGGTTTTACAACAAGAAGCTGTAAAAAATAAAATTATAATAATTTCCAAGTTTTAATTTTATTGCAATTTCTTCTTATAACCCTTTCAGATTTTTTAAGGCTTTCAACCAATGCCCATTATAATAGACACTATAAAAAATGAAAATTTTTCATTACATACTTTTCAAAACTGATTGAAAATTAGTGCATAACGTTGCATTGCTATACAAGCTTACTACTATACCAAGATGAGAAAAAAATTCAGATCTGAAAGGGTTAATGTTTATTTTGGCACTTACTTTAGAAATAAAATTTTTCGCTCCATCAGAAACATAGTCCGGGCATTTGTAGTTGGCTTTCCTAATCATATTATAGGTTTCATCATAAGTTTTAGCCAAGAAAGGTGGTTGGCCGACAAGAAATTCATATGTCAGTACACCAACACCCCACAAATCAACAGTATGATCATGCGTGTGACCATTGACCATTTCAGGAGGTAAATAATCCAGAGTCCCACATAAAGTTTCTCTACGTGAAGAAGGTGCATGAACAGACCAACCAAAATCAGCCATTTTTAATTCACCATTTACTCCAAGAAGAAGATTTTCAGGCTTTATGTCTCTGTGAATAACTTTTCTGGTATGGCAGTATTTTAGTGCATCAGCTAACTGGGAAATATACGTTGCCGCTCTAAAATTAATTAATAACTTTATAAAGATGAATGCTTTCCAAGTGATATTACTCTAATACACAATTATAAAAGTGTGACATTTCAAATTTGAAGAGATATTAAGAATATAAAATCAAAACTGTTACAGTATTACTTATTAAATTTTATTCAATATTTTAAATTCATAAATTTATCATAGATTTATTACCTGATTTCATTAAATCGTTTATGTGGTTGAGCATTTAATTCCTTAAATAATTCACCTTTTGGAGCATATTCCAGGATTAAATAAACTCTTGTATCGTCATGAAAATATCCATACATCCTTAAAATATTTGGGTGCCTAGAAAAATGATTAAAAATTTGTTTCAATTTATTATTAATATTATTAATCAGTTGGTAAAAATTGTTCATTGGAAAATGTATTTGCTAAATAAGGCTTTCTATATATTTAATTATAAAGAAAATAGTACCTTAAATGAGTTTGTATTTCAATTTCCCTGCGAACTTGATGTTCAATGTCTGCTTTAATGATTTGGTCTTTAAATAAAACTTTCATTGCTACTATGAATCTTGATCGTTTTTCTCTAGCTAAGTAGACATTTCCAAATTTTCCTTTGCCTAAAGGTCGACCAATATCAAAGTCTGTTATTGCCCATTGTTTTTTCTTACTATCTTTTTCTTGTATTTTTTTTTCAGAAGGATTAACACTTTTAACACTTTCTTTACTACTTTCTGCATTTTGAGAATTTACTGATTCAGGTTTTGAAGAAACTGGTAATTTAGGTGGAGGCATAAGTTCATTAGACTTCTTACAATTACTTGATTCTTCTAGTCGTGGATTTAGGACCTTTTTACTTGGCTCTACTACATTATTTACTTTTGGTTTAACTTGATTATCTTTATTTTCTTTTTTTGTTTGAATGTCTATCGTTGATGCTTTACAAGCTTTTGTTTGATTTCGATTAACTATGGGAACATCATTTTCTTTTCCTTTTATTACTGTACTCATTTTTTAAATAATCCTAAAACGAACTTTTTTTTTTAAATATATGTTATTAAAGCATAAAAACAAACTTTCACAACTTTAACTAATCCAGTAATCACGGTTATGGAGATGAGAACGTTTGGAGTATAGAAGAATATTTTCGGCACTAATGGATGTCGGCGTCGTTTAGAAACTATAACACATGTGACACTTAAGATTATTGCATAAACATTTGATTCTTTCTTCGCACTAAAGTTAAAATAAAAACGTTGGTTAAATTGTAAAAGTCCAAAGCAACGCACTTTAAATGCCAAATTGCTTCGCTGGCAACAGTAGTGTTATTTTTCTCTTTGGCTTAGCTTTTGGTCCTTGGCTGTTTACTACCCTCGCATCTTCCCTCTTTAAATCCAACACATGTAGCTATAGATACACAAATTTCAAATAATAACGAACATCTCACCGAACAGTCCGATTGGCCAATGAAACGTAGTGGCATAGCAACAGTTTCATACGTCATGCTGAATTCTTGAAGTTGGTCGTTGATACGTTAAGGCACTACCAATTACCGAAAAGCGCGCGAAAATTAAAATAGAAATGGGAATAATACGATAATAATAACAAAATTTATGATATAAATGACTTTAATTACTTAAATAACGTAATTATTATTTTTGACATAACATGTTTAAAAGAGAAATAAAAGTAAAGATCGAATTTACAAAGTACATTGTGCAAAACGAAAAACTTATTATTTTGGAGGGACTCTTCATTATTGGTCTAGCGTAAGATGCAGGTGCGGTATATATAGTGCATAAATGCAGATGTATTAAGGTATATCTACAATCATATTTTGTTTTTTTCTTTTTTTTGTCTATGCATCTGCGAAAATATAAAATAACTACAGAAAAAGGAAATGCAATTTCGGTTGTATTTGTTTATGAACAATAAGCAACAAAGGAACATTGAACAAGGAAAAATGAGTTACTGAACTGGCCTAATTTACCATATTCCGTAGTTTTATGAAATAATTGTTGAATTACTACAAAAAAAATTAATCCATTAAAATTTATAGAATATTTTTTGAAGATCAATGCTAAAAAATAACTAATTTGATGTATTAAGTCATTAAAAAAAAATTCAGGTAAATCAATATTTTAAATATAGAAAGACCCTCATGAGAACAGTCTGCATTGTAGAGAAAAACAGCGCATTGTAACGTGGTATCCTCAGTTTCATTTTACGTAGACTATAGATGTAACTCAACTATTCTCGGTGAATCAAAATTAATCATTTACATATTTTTGCTTTTTAAATGTTGTTTGTCATATTTTGAAAGTTATAATAGTTGGTGATGAAAATGATTATAAAATACTTCCATTTGATGATAATGTTCACAGTCATTGAAGAAAGGATAAATACAAAAACTTAAGCTAACTATTTACAGTACTGTGGATACAACTATTGTTTCAATGAGTTACTATTCTTGACAAAAATGTTTTCCAGATTTTTTTGTTAAAAAAAAAAAGAATTGTAGCTTTTATTTATAAACAATGGTAATTACAAACATTAATTCAAAGACACAATTTAAAAAGATAGCTCAAAATTGCAAAGATGTAACTGAAATTTATTTATTTCTTAGTTTTTAGTTAATTCTTTCAAAATTTAATGTTAATAATTATTGTTAACAATTTTTCCTTTAAAATATATTGCTTTATTTTACAGTATATTTTTAGGTTAACTAATATTTTACACTAAATTTTAAATTAAATTGAAAAACAAATTTTTTAATAATATTATTTTCTTAACATATATCTGTAAGTATGTATAGAATTTAATATAGAAATATAGAATACGAGGTAGAATTCAATTTATTACTCATAGAAATGTTGATTACAGTATTGTAGAAAAAAGAGAGTAGGAATCATTTGCATATAACAGACTTGCTTCTATATATGGTTGTGTTTCACTTGTACCATCGCCCACACTTTTTCTTCTCTTTATACTATTTTAATTATTAATTTATTTACTTTTTTCTACATTATTTTCTGTCAATTATAAAGTATAATTTAGTTTTTCTTAGGAATTGTTGTATTAAAACAATAATATTTTGTTCTATTTTAATTAATTTATTAATTTTATTATGTTTATATAATTTCTATTATTTATTTTATTTTTATTAGTCGGACATAGAAGCTCAGCCCAGTCTCATCGATGCTGCTAAACAATTAGCAGAAAGTGAAATACAATTGATAAAAGTTATTGAGAATTCTAGGCATGCTAAATCAGATGTTGAAGTGTCAAAAATGTCACTAAAGGCAAAGAATTCAAGCAATATCAGCAAAAAAACAACAAGGATAGCTAATGTATATAAAATATTTTTATAAATCCTATAACATCATTATGTGTACATGAAATGTATTTGTTTTAACAAAAATAGGTTATTTTACAAAAACATTAAATATAAATTATTTGTTATCTTAATTATGTTTACTGAGTGTCAGTTGTCTTACTTTTATCTTATCTTTTTATTTTTAGATTTATCATGTCTCCTTTGTTCATTTCAGAGATTAAAGAAATATTCAGTTGCATCTATGTTTTTAGGCAAAGCCATCTGCAGCTCTTCTGGCTGCCAAACGGGAAGCAGTTCAACGTAAAAAGGCTTTAGGAAAAAAAAGTAGTTCTACTATTATAAGAGATATTTATCAGAAATCTATTGATGCTAAAGACATGGTTCGGAAGGATACAGGTATCATTTTTGATCGTTCTATGGCAGAACATCGATGTCTATGGGATGAAAATTATCCAGAATGTCCAGAAAGATTTACCAGAGTTCTTCAGAGATGTGAAGAGATGGGATTAATCAATCGTTGCAAGTATATTGAACCTCGAAATGCTGAGTATAATGAACTTCTGTTAAAACATACACCTGCTCATATAGAAGTATTAAAGTCTACTGAAAATTGCAATAATGTGGAAAAATTGGAAGGTCTTGCATCAAAATATGATGCAGTTTATTTTCATCCAGTAAGTTAATTACTTTATTATATTTAAATAAAACTAGATAATATTCATCAATGGGGTACTGATATCTATCTTTTATAATTTTACTTTAGTCTACATATCGGTTGTCTTTATTAGCTACTGGATCAACAATAGCACTAGTAGAAAATATCTGCAAAGGAAATGTTCAAAATGGAATGGCTATAATTAGGTAAGTATGAATGAAGATGAAAAACTTGGGGGCTTGAAAATTTAAAGCAATACTGTATTTTATGTTTATAAAAAGAAATTACATTTAGTTAAATAAATGTTTGATTTTAGGCCACCAGGACATCATGCAATGAAAGCAGAGTATTGCGGTTATTGCTTTTTCAATAATGTAGCTGTAGCAGCTGAAGTAGCTTTGAGAAATAATTTAGCAAAAAAAATTCTCATTGTTGATTGGGATGTTCATCATGGTCAAGCAACTCAACAAATGTTTTATAATGATCCTAGGTAAGAATTTAGATTTTGAGAAAGAATTAAAATCAACTATAAAATGTTGCATTTTCTTATATTTTAAAAATTTTAGAGTTGTATATTTTTCTATTCATCGATATGAAAATGGTGAATTCTGGCCTAACTTAAAAGAATCAAATTATCACTATATTGGAGAAGGAGCTGGAGAGGGATATAATTTTAATGTTCCACTTAATAAAACAGGCATGACAAATGCTGACTACATTGCAATATTTCAACAAATTTTACTTCCAATGGCCTACGAAGTAAGATATTTTAAATCTGTTGTTGCATTGAAATATATTAAAAAATTTATTCAATTTAAATACATAGAATAATGTAGTTGAATTTAAATTTATATTTGTTCATCAAAATATTTTTAGTTTCAACCGGATCTCATCATAGTCTCTGCTGGTTATGATGCAGCTCTTGGTTGTCCAGAGGTAATAATATACTTATATTAACTTATTATAATTTTTTACTACAGTTTTGCCCTGAGCTTATCCTAATATCCTCTGGATTTGACTCAGCATTAGGTGATATAAAGGTTAAACATCACTTTTATTTTTTTTATTTTGTTCCATTATATGATACATTCATATAAGTTTGAAAAATTTTCCAAATTGTTTAAAATAATTTTACGCTATTGATTGAAATATTCTAAATAATAGAATATTATATTATATATAACATATAAATTTTAAATAAGATCTTATACTATTTTATTTAATATTGTAATAGAAAATTTAATAAAAGAAGTTAACACAATTTTCATTATTACTATTTCTGAAGAAGCAATTTTTAATGTTTGTAATAAATTTATATAATGTACATTTTGGAAAATTTTTAATATAAAAAATTGCAATTTAATGAATAACAATGAATTTATTTTTAAATATAGGGTTTAATGAAAATAACTCCTGCCTGTTATACGCATTTACTTTCATCGCTCCTTGGTTTAGCATCAGGAAAAGTTGCAGTTATTTTAGAGGTGAGTTTAAAATTTATATTTTTTTCACAATATAATTTTAAACATAATTATTTTTTATTTCTTATATTCTAGGGAGGTTATTGTTTGAAATCATTAGCGGAAAGCGCAGCACTTACTTTAAGGACTCTTTTAGGAGATCCATGTCCATTTTTAGAACAATTAGCACCTCCTTGTCAAAGGTACTTTTATTAATTTTTGAAACAATAGAAATATATAGTTAATTTGTCTTAACATATTATTTTACTTTTCCAGTATTCAAGAAACTATATTGAATGTAATTTATTCACATAGATTACATTGGAAATGTTATCAATATCAAGATTCTTACAGTATAAATAGTACTACTTCTACTGTAGAACAAGATAAACACTTACCTACTGTGTCATTTAAGTAAGATAACCAAAATACTTTAAAAATATATGATTCATGAAAATTATTTTAATTATTATATATATTTACAGTGGTCCAGATTCATACCCAACTACTTATGAAACACGAAATTGTTACCCAATTCAAAGCAAAGAAGAATTGTGTGAAATAGAGAGATCTTTAGATCACCTTATTAAAAGTAATTTAATTTATATATTTTTTTACCAGTGGCTTGAATTTTTTTAAATTACTTAAGTTTTCGTATATTTAATGCTATTCTGAAGAATAAAAAGAATCAGTTATATAAAATCTTTTGTAAATATCTATTTTTTAAAACTGAAAGAAATCGCAAAAATTTTAGAAAAATTCAAGGCAAATTTTGTCATGTCACAGCGTGCATGTTAATTATAAATTGAGAATGCGTGCATGTTAGAAAAATTGAGTTTTAGAATCCCTTGATTACAAATTTTCATAATCAATAAAAAATTTATTTCTTTTTTAATATTTTATTATTGTTAACTTATTAAATATTTCTGATCTCGTTTTAAGAGTTAAAAAATAATGCAATCTTAATTATTCTTCTTTCAGTTACAAATTTAAATAAAGCTCCACATCGTGTTTGCATTGTTTATGATGAAAGAATGCTAAAGCATTACAACGTAGTAGATGAATCTCATCCTGAAAAACCAAGTAGGATTTCCAGTATTTTTTCTAAGCACAAGGATTATGATTTAGTTGATCGGTGTTTTTTGTTAGAGGTAAGATTTTCTTTGGCATTAAAACGTTAATTAAAAAACATGAAATTGAAAATTACATTTTTACAGGGGAGAGTTGCGACCGAGGAAGAAATTTTATTGGCTCATACCCCTGATTATATTGATAATATTAAAAAGACTGCCGAAACAAAGTTGAAGGAATTATCAAAGCAAGCATCCAACTTGAATTCAGTATATTTACATCCCGAAACATGGAATAGCGCAAGAGTTTCAGCTGGCTCTCTCTTGCAAGTAGTTGATAGTGTTTTAAATGGAGATAGTCAAAGTGGGGTAGCAATTGTCAGGCCTCCTGGGCATCATGCCGAAGAAGATGTAGCTTGTGGATTTTGTATTTTTAATAATGTTGCTATAGCTGCAAAATATGCTGTTTCATTTCATCATTTAAAAAGGTGAGTTGTTTTTTAGTTACTATAAATATAAATATACTGTAAATATAAATATAAGTAGTCATTATACAATTTTTTTAATAAATTAAACTATTTTTATAAATTATAAATAGAATATTAAGTAAAAATAGACCTTTTAAAATTTTACTCATTTTTAATTACATTTAACTATTTCTAAATTAATTACATTGATGAAATCTGAAATAATTTACATGCAGATCTTTTTTGTAATACAAGCACGATTTTTTTTAAAAAAGGAAAAGTTTTTATCACTTATCTCTGAGAATAATCGGGGATCTTTACATAAAAGGCACAAAAATACATGCTCATACAGTAAACTCCATGTCTTATGTGAACGATTCCACATTATAAATGAACATTTCCATAATGTATATTTGTATATATTTTCTACTTTGCAATACGCACTCGCCTTCTACTCATGATGGCTTTCATACAATTCGTATTACAAATTCGCTTTCACACTCGGACGAAAAAGTTACTTTCTGCC
>JAPYZA010003168.1:0-21579 GCA_030522685.1 Eupelmus azureus | reverse complement strand
AGAGCGAGCGCTCTGTCAGTTAGCCCTCGCTCGCGAAATTCGACGCTTCTCGAATCTGGAGTAGCGACGAGTGCGCGTGGGCGTGGGAGAGCAGCAGCACAGCAGAAGAAGAAAGCGGCGCAGGGAGATAGCAGGTGCAAAAGCTCGCGCGAGTTGGAAGTTTGGGTGGTACCCTTTGGGGGCGCGCGACATTGACAATAACGGGCTCTCTCTCTCTCTAGCTATATAAAGAATCACGGCTGCTGCCGTTGTGTAATCCTCGCCGCGCTTGTAAAGGTATTTTCAATATATAGCATATTTCGCTCTCTCGCTCTTTCTGTATCTCTATAGCTCTTTCTCCTCACGATGTTATACGCAACTCGCACACACACATATATGCATACGCGAACTCTGACGAGCTTAGTGCGCGCGCGTCGACGAGATGAGAGAAAAATAAGTCAACGGCAGCTTCCTTCCTTACACTGTAAACAACAAGAGCAGCTATACACATGCGCGGCCTGTACACACCCACGGACGAGCCCATCGATATATATATACGTAGACATATATACGTTATCATTCGGCGGCGCGAGCTAGTTCGCTGATTCGCTTTTTTGGCTGTGTCAGTGCAGCCCGCGCGCTATAGCGCCACGTTTCTGGGAGCCCAGCAGCCGCCTTTCGCCTTGCGCCAGTAGCTATCCCTCTCCGGCTGCAGTCTCCGATATATAGGTACCTTTCCCCGGCGTGCGAGAGAGAATAAGAGTAAGAGAGAAAGCGGAGTTATGGTGTGTGCGCGAGCGTCACATGACATTGACATTTAACTAGAACTTTTATCTCTCGGCGTAAGTGTGTCAAGCGAGTCCCTCGCCGCCAGCATTGTTACATTTTCTTATTCTGCTTTTTTTCTTTTTCGCGCTTTACACTGCGTTATACAGTGCGCGAGACAGTCGCTCGGGTTTTCCCCCTCGTCGTGCTGTTGCGACATACAAAGTCGTCGTGACTACACTCTGTCTGTGAATTGTTTTATTTTCCTCCAGCTACTTGCTCTTGATAAGGAAATTTGCAGTTATCAAAGCTGATCTCTGTAGGTTTAGTGGTGTGGGTGTTTTGAGACTTTTCTCTCTTACTGTACTGCTAAATGAATCAGCTGACATTATTGCTACTGGTTTACGGATGATTAGTCAGCTCAATAGGTTTCAACATATGTTTATTTTAAAAATTGGCACATTACACAACTTTGCTCAATATTACCGGAAAGTCCTGAAATTTCGTAACGCATACAGTTGTCTAAGAAATTTGAATATGTTAAGGACTATATTTGTAAATATGTGAATCGCAAGCTTTGGACTCTTGAAAAACTGTTGATATAAATATAATATAAATTTTTCACAATTTTAAAGGGTGCTGTTCAAGTTGATATGAATTTATCATTTTAAAACATGATTTGTGATTATCGTGAAAAAAGTCTTGTATAACGTTTGTACTTGCAAAGAATATCTTCAACGTCATTAAAACAAAGTCTGACACTTAATTGGTCGAATGAGGACATTGATAAAATATTGTCTACTGTAGATAAGACTGAGTCAATGAACAGACATTTTATTGCTTTTAAACGTACCTGCTTATGTACGTAGAACATCCGTGTGAAAACGTTTTACCTTCAAGATACAAACAGCAGTTATTAAGTATTCAATGTTAAGTCATTGTTAAACGAAAATGTTACAGCATTTGAAAGAATAATTTAATTTTTGTAACTACATATATTATTATTTACATCTAAAGAATTCTTCATAATTTCTCAATCTTATTATGTATTATTTGTATTCTGTTTTTTTAAATATTTTTATCACTATTTATATTTTTTTAATACTTGCAGGTCAAAATGTATAAGGCTCGGGTGGTGTTTAATTCCTTGACCCCATTGGCTCCAAGGGTCTGTGGAGCCAAAAAATTTGCATCATGGTTGGTACGAAGCGATCCCTTGACTAGAACCAGTCAAGTAATGGTTTCAGAACCTTTGCGCCGTCATAACAGCCGTGCTGCTGCGGAACCTTTCTTAAATGGAAGCACCAACTCCTATGTTGAAGAAATGTACAATTCTTGGCTCCAGGATCCAAGCAGTGTTCACATTGTATGTGTCTACTAATTAACTAAACAAAATTATAAATTTAAAGTTATTAAAAACATAAATTATTTTATAATTTCTCAATAATAAGTTTCTTTTGTGATAAAACTTATTTTATAGTAAGTAAAGAGTTTCAATTAATAAATTATTATTTTCTCACTAGTCGTGGGATTCTTTCTTCCGCAATAGCACAGCTGGAGCTGGACCTGGACTTGCTTATCAGGCTCCACCATCACTTGCTCCTAGCTACAACCAAGTTCCCCTCGGTGCTCTATTACCCTTGGGTGGTGGATCGGCAATTGGTCAGGCACCAGTGAATGAAAAAGTCATTGATGACCATCTTGCTGTACAAGCTATTATTCGCTCTTATCAGGTAAGGAAATATTGTGAAGAATTTTGCAAGCAGAGACTACTGTATTATGGACTACTATTTCTTTGCTATTAGCAAGAACTTTAAACGCTTACTGGAAAATTACATTTGAAACCAAACAAGGTTGATATATACGGCTGATACTTGTTACTAAATCTGAAACCTCAATCTTTTCACAGGCAGACAACAATAATCAATTTGCAATTGTAATTTAACAAATGCCATACCAATTTTCAGACTTTATTTACTGGAGAAAGAGTGCAAAGTTAACAGTTTAACCACTTTCAGCACCTCCCACTAATTTTAATTATCTTTATTTTCTTAATATTTTCCTAATTTTTAATCATTTTTGCAAACTATGAAATAGTAGATAAATTACCTGTAATTGTTTTCGTTTCACAATTGAGGTGACAGATTTGATATTGTACCACAGTTTATTGATGTAAAAGGCACGAAAAATATTTTGCTTTGTTTGAAATAGGCCTAAATGCTCATTGACATTGTATCTTCTGCCATAAAAGCAGCATGAGTTCTATAATTATGCAAACGTACATGTGTTTTAATGTCTAGGGAAATCTTCAATAGGCTGTTTTGCATGGATTTATAAGTCAAACATGTATATGTATGTTCACTGTTTAAGGGTTTTCTTTTCATAAAATTTGGGCATTCAAGCGTAAATCGAATAATTTAAAATCATGTATAAAAAAATATGGGAAATGCAATTTCATGAAATCAATAATTTATAACCACATTATTAATCTCACTCACAATTCATAATACTTACTTTAGATTTAATTAAATATGTAGCTTAAAAGGAATGCCCTCCAGTATTGTAAAATATTCTACTTATTTTAATACAAAGAATTAGTTTCTAGTTGTTTCAAAATTTTTATTTTTCAAAAAGACAATAATTTTGGAGGGCATAATGATTAAATTTGATCAGTGTGCTATGATTCAATTAGATCCTCTCATTACCTAGTCTCCTTCACCCTCAGTTAACGAAGACATTTATTGATTTATGGGAATTCTTGTGGGTAATGTTCATTCACATATAGGCTCGAGGTCACTTAGTTGCCGATTTGGATCCATTGGGTATCATGCGAACCGACTTGATACACACGCATTACGCGGCTCGCAAAGGGTCTCCGGAACAAGTTCTACGGCAATATATGCTTGGTAAGGCTTTGACCGTGTTCATTTTCATAAAACAGAGACATTAATCCAAATTTAAGCAGTGAAGGTGATGAAGTTTACTTTCTCATAGCGTCATCTAAATATTCATTATCATTATCATTGCTCATCAATAGCGTAATACAATGCCGAACTATGGATGTTTCTGTGTATTAGATGTCAAAGTTTTTTCACACCTTCACTAGCATTATTTTTATACACACATTTCTATTATTGGTTTAAAAAAAAAAAACTTAAGTGTTATTTCGGTGTTTCATCGCTTAGACAGTTTAATATATACCTTAAATTCTCGTGATAGTACAGCTGATACTGAAAATTTTTCTATGGTTCCTAGTTGACGTTTTCTTAGCAAATGTATTTTAAATTTTAATTATGTTATTAAAGTGATAGGGCTAATCGATTTGACTCAAGAAATTAAATAAGATGAATGAATGGTTCTGAAAAAATACTTTTTATCTTAAAAAGTTTAAAATAGAAATAATGATCGATTAACTCTTCTACTTTGATAACATATCTATGACCCAAAATATAAGCATGAAGGTAAGACGTATGTTTTGAATGTTTCTAATGACGCTTTTTGCTGTTTTCTTTTTCCTACTTTTTATTTTAGTTCAAAGCTATTTTTGCATGATTTGGCAATAGCATGAAAATTAACAGCACTTATTTATTTCTACAGTTTCTTTCGCTTCTTTATTATTCTATTGTTTACATATTTATTTCATTTAATTATTTCATGGGAGGTGTTAGGTGGTCAGTCATACCTACCTATTATTACTCAAATCAAACTATCAAGCTCAGTATGATTAGGCCAAAAACTACTGAATACGTTATATAAACAATTTAATGAGTGAACATTTGACGGTGCATTTCCACGAAAGATCATCGAATTTACATATAGTTAATGAATCATTACCTATGTATTAATAACGCCTAATAATGGCATGATCAAGTGGACAACACACCGTTAAGTCTCGCTTTACAAATGCTTAAATTTATATAAGTGTTATTTGAAGTAACTCTATGAGCTAAGCAGTGTTTATGGCCGGTAAAAATTCGGCCTTCCAATTGACAGATTCGTGGTCATCATATCGCTAAATTGGACCCACTGGGCATCAACAGCGCTGATCTCGATGACCGACATCCGCAAGAGTTGCTCTATAATTATTACTCATTTGGTAAGCTGAACAATAGAGCGTAATTAATTTTTCTTTATTGGAAAAAAATAAACGATACGATCAACAGCGGGAAAAATTCAACTAATCTTTAATAGATAAAGGGAGTAGAAATTAATATTCTGCTCTAGCACATCCATAGTGATTCAAGCACAGACATTTTTTTTAGATATATTTATAAATCAAATACAACAGCTTTCGTAATTTAAAATAAACATTTATGATCGATCGGTGGAGTATTTTAATTATTAATTATAATTATAAATAATTAATACGCTGATCTTCCAGTTAAAAGTAAAAATGTTTATTTTTAATAAACAAAAAGCTGTTGTTCTTCACTAGAGCATATTTATTTTTTTCAAATTTATTAAATAGCAATCAGCACTTCATCATTTCTTTTGTTATTCTCACATTCTTGATTTTTTTTTAATGTATTAGAATAGCTAAAAGCAACTTTATGCAAATTTAACGCAAATTTATTTTATAATTCTGCGCTATCTAAGTACCTGTTAAATAATATATGCAAAGTTTGTATAATTCCCTGTACTGCAAGGCCAAATGTAACGTAAAAGCTAGAGTTTATTGAACTTAACAATTCGAAGTCCAAGTTCCTTTTTTTTAGCTTGAGACTGATTAATGTCCACAGGGAAGAATCCTCGTACCACTTACGCTCAAGACCTTCGAAATCGAGTAGCCGCCCTTACACAAAGTATGTAATAAGTCAAAATTTTAATGAGCTGTAAAACAACGACCGCAAATAAGCAGTCCCTTTTTTACGAAAATCTATTTGCAAAATTTCGATGCTTCGGTTCTCGGGTAAATACTTAATTGTGTTCGGTTAAAAATTTTCTCTTTCTAGCTGGTATTGCGGGTGCTTGGGTAATCTTTAAACTCTTTTTGCACTTGGATAAGAAATTTTTTCTTCAAGAATCTCCGTAGGACTTTCGTAAGACTTTGTGTCGTGATATGCATAAGTTGGATAAAAAAACAAATAGAGTGAGGATTAAGTCTCTTTTTGCGCATTATTTACCAATTTTTGAAAAATTTCTGTTTTTTCTCTTTTTATTTTTTGTGCTAACATGCTTGAGGTGTTTTATTTGTGTCGCTTTTTATTTAAAACTATGAACGCGTTATTATTACACGCAGAACACCATTACACATTTCAGTAACATTTATATTTTTTTATGCGTTATTTATTGAGTTTTATTTCGCTTTTTTCCACTGCCATGTGATTTTGAAATAATTTCATTTATTTCTTCATCTTATGATCGGAGTGGTGTGTTCTTTTAAGACTTACACTTTTTATGTAAAGTTGAATGCATGTGTTAGATTGTAAAAGGGTCACGATAATAATAAAATTAATTTAAAATATTAATGCTGCAGGCTATTTATTAAAATAGTAAATAAAAATATTAAACTATTTTATTAAATTAAACAAATTTAACTCAATATTCTACTGACATCATTCTATTAAAATTTTTCATTTTCAAATTTCATTGATTCTTACATAGACATTAAAAAAATTATCATTTTCAGTATCAGTTTCAAAAAAGTCCACCACATCATAATAAAACGTCAAATGAAGTAATTCTGTTCATGCGTTAGTAAATTTTACTCCTATGTGATGGAAAACTTTTTTTTTTTTTTAAGTAGAAACACAGCCTACAATACACATGAAACAAGCTTAATATAGTTAACTGGTGATATAATAAGTTTTCCCATAATAAATAAAACAGAGGAGACGGACATGGACCGTGTATTTAAGTTGCCATCCACCACCTTCATCGGGGGCAAAGAAAAATCTCTTCCTCTGCGGGAAATCTTAAAGAGGCTAGAGTCGACCTACTGTCAGCACATCGGAGTCGAATTTATGTTTATCAATTCGCTGGAGCAATGCAACTGGATCCGACAGAAGATGGAAACACCCGGAGTCATGGAAATCGACAACGACGAGAAACGCTTGATTCTGGCTCGATTGTCCCGTGCCACCATGTAATTACTTTTCTTGTTTAATTTTACGATATAATATGAAAATTTATTTTCTCGATGAATTCACTGAATGCGCGTCATCGAGCAGACATCGTTAAAAAAAACAGTTTAAAAAGCGTCTTTGAGGATAAAAATAACTCGCAAACATGAATACGCGAATTAAAAGTAGCCCGGTGCGAACGAACACGCGTATATAGACAACAGAGTTATATAATCGACTTAATGCGCAGTTTTTTTAAAGTTTTAAACAATAGACTGGTTATTACATTTTTTAAAACTACTTTAATCTAATGTAAAAAATTAAAATCTTTACTTGAATTAAAATATTTTTAACTGTTTTGCTATATATAGTATTTAATTATATGAAAAAATAAAATATTATTAATTTTTTAAAATTGTAGTCCGACAATAATTAATACTGAAAATATTATTAATAAATTAAATTAAATTGTTATTTAGGTTTGAAGCATTCTTAGCAAAGAAATGGTCATCTGAGAAGAGATTCGGTCTGGAAGGCTGTGAAATTCTGATTCCCGCTATGAAGCAAATTATTGACAAGTCTACGGAACTTGGTGTCGAATCCATTGTCATGGGAATGCCTCACCGAGGTCGCCTCAATGTTCTCGCCAATGTCTGTCGTAAACCCTTGAGCCAAATTTTCACTCAGTTTGCTGCTCTTGAAGCTGCGGATGATGTAAGTTTTCTTTTTCTATAAATTTCTAGGTTGATTTCTGTGGCGGTAAAGAAAACTTCCTTTTTTTGCGAAAGAAGTGGCGAATTGATTCGAACTTATCGCCATGTTCGGAGAAAGTTTACGAATCTCTTTTCACCGTATTTTATTAAAAAAAAAATATATGTTTATCTAAAAAAAAATATAATTTGACAAGGGAGTAATTACTCTTTGCTGATAATGTTTCTTAAATTTACTTTATCTAAATCGAATTGTCTAGAAAACTTTTCCATTTGATTTATGTTCTTTTACTTTAGCGCCACAAGATTATTAATTAAAAGTTAATATTCATATTTTCTTTTAATCACTTTTTATATTATTAGGGATCTGGTGATGTTAAATACCATCTTGGAACATACATCGAGCGTCTAAATCGTGTAACCAACAAAAATATCCGTTTGGCTGTCGTTGCAAATCCATCGCACTTGGAAGCTGTTGATCCAGTAGTCCAAGGCAAAACACGTGCAGAACAATTTTACCGCGGAGACGGAGAAGGCAAAAAAGTAATAATTGATTTTATTAAGTTTAATCAACAATAGAAAGTTTTTAAGAAATATTTATTATTTCCTTTAAAGGTCATGTCTATTCTTCTGCACGGTGACGCCGCTTTCTGTGGCCAAGGTGTCGTTTTTGAAACGATGCACTTGTCTGATTTACCGGACTACACGACACATGGAACTATTCACATTGTCGTTAATAATCAGATTGGTTTCACGACAGATCCAAGACACTCACGATCATCACCTTATTGCACAGATGTCGCTCGCGTTGTTAATGCTCCTATTTTCCATGTGAACTCAGATGATCCAGAAGCTGTAATGCACGTGTGTAAGATTGCTGCTGAATGGAGGGCAACGTTCCACAAAGATGTTGTTATTGACATCGTATCCTACCGACGAAATGGCCACAACGAGATTGATGAACCGATGTTCACACAACCTCTGATGTATCGCAAAATAAAGAAAACACCTCCAGGTATTGATTTATACGCCAAGAAACTCACTGAAGAGGGAGTTGTTACTGATGATGAAGTCAAGGTATGCCTAGCTGGTTTAATTTAATAGTATTTCAGTTACTATTTGACACTATGAAAAATTATTTTTATGATTTTCACTTTTAGCAAGTACATGCAAAATATGAAAAAATCTGCGAAGAAGCCTACAATAACGCAAAACAAGAAACTCACATTAAGTACAAGGATTGGCTCGATTCACCATGGTCTGGATTTTTCGAGGGGAAAGACCCATTGAAAATGTCACCGACAGGTATCAAAGAAGACACACTCGTACACATAGGAAAGAAATTCTCGTCTCCACCTCCTAACGCTGCGGAGTTTGTAGTTCACAAAGGTTAGCATAAATTAAAAGCACCTATTATTAAAAACTAAATATCTATTTTTAATTATTTAATTATTTTCTTAAATCTTTTTTATTAGGTATTGAACGTATTCTGAAAGCACGCATGGAAATGGTAGAGGCTCGACAGATTGATTGGGCACTTGGAGAGGCTATGGCATTTGGTTCGTTACTTAAGGAAGGTATCCACGTAAGGCTATCTGGTCAAGATGTTGAGAGAGGAACATTCTCTCACAGACATCACGTTTTGCACCATCAAACTGTAGATAAAGCAACATACCGACCGCTCTGCTACCTCTATCCAGATCAGGCTCCTTACACAGTTTGCAACAGTTCCTTGTCAGAATACGGTGTCCTTGGTAATTGAGTTAAAATAAATTTCGTTACAAATAGAACCCCTTAATTTTATAAAATAATTACATTATATCAAATACTTGTTTATTTAGGATTCGAATTGGGATATTCGATGACAAACCCCAATGCTTTAGTTATCTGGGAGGCACAGTTCGGAGATTTCAATAACACCGCTCAGTGCATCATTGATCAGTTTATTAGCAGTGGTCAAGCAAAATGGGTGCGACAATCTGGTCTTGTTATGTTACAGCCTCATGGTCTTGAAGGAATGGTATGTTATAATAAAAATATTAATAATTTTAGCAAACAAAAATACTAATAATTTTACCAAATAAAAATATTAATTTTTATTTTGTACTTAGGGCCCTGAACATTCTAGTGCGCGTCTCGAAAGATTCTTGCAGATGTCGGCTGATGATCCAGATTATTTCCCACCTGAGAGCGAGGAGTTTGCCGTTCGACAGCTCCATGACATTAACTGGATAGTCGCTAATTGTAGTACACCAGCCAATCTTTTCCACATACTCCGCCGACAGATTGCATTACCTTTCCGCAAACCTCTGATTCTTATGACACCGAAATCACTTCTTCGTCATCCAGAAGCTCGCTCGAGTTTTGATTTAATGTTGGAAGGTACTGAATTCCTGAGAATTATTCCAGAAGAAGGTGTTGCGGCTCAAAATCCCAATAAAGTTAAGAGAATCTTGTTCTGCTCCGGAAAAGTATATTACGATTTGAAAAAGGCACGAGCAGAGAAACAAATGGACGACTCTATAGCTATTACCAGGGTGGAACAGGTAAATATAGTTCTTAAAATATAAAATACTTACTTTAATTTATTTTTTCAAATTTAATTTCAAATTTATTTTATTAATTATAGATCACTCCGTTCCCGTACGATCTTATCAAGAAAGAAGTGGCGAAGTACCCTAATGCGGAAATAATTTGGTCACAGGAAGAACACAAAAACCAAGGAGCATGGAATTACGTTCAACCCAGATTCCACACAGCACTTAATGGCACTCGGCCTATTTCGTGAGTATAATTTGTTTTTTATGTGTGACTGTATCTACCTAAAAAGGTATTAATTTATAAATGAAAAATTATTGTAGAATGTGAAAGCTTTTTGTTTACATACTAACGTTTCTTTAAGGTAGTTGCTGTACAAAATACAATTTGTTTATTGTCAAATTCAATAAAGTAGAGATAGAGTAGAGGTTCAAACAAAGCTTTAAAAAAAATTAATTTTTATATTCAAGAATTTTTTCATAAAATTTTAGATTGACTCGTTTTCTATATTTTAAGATATACTTATTTAATCGTTTTATATAGAAATAGGTATATTATAATGATAAAGTTCCAAACCGAGAAAACTTCTATATCTTAAAATCTATACGGTATACAAATCTGAAATCACGTAAGGATATTCTTACAAATAAACATTAATTTAGCATAAAAATTTTGACGATACTCTATTCTATTACATTTTATAAACAGCAGATGATGCAACTCAACAACCTCAAAAGTACTGAATTGAAGTACTACGTACAAGTTTTCATTCTTTTAAGAAATATTAAAAGATGTTAAACGTTCTTTTTAATTTATTAACAAATGTAATAAATTGTCTATTCTAACATAGGATTATATTACTTATATTTTAATAAAAAACTATATGCTTGCACTCGCGCGAAAGAAATCATTATTTAGTTTTGTGTTTTATGTATTTCTCATAAAAAATGTTTTATAAATTTTAATTTATACAAACTGTCTATATGGCCCGTATTTTTTACAAAAATTAAAAAAAGAAAAAAAATTTTTATTTATGAGAAATAATTGCTTTAGCACCAACCATTTTTGTAGTTTAAATTTATTATTTGTTACCTGTATCCGTAAATAGTCATAAAGTAATACTTTGAGTAAAAAATTTGGGCCGTGTTACAGTATGGCGAGTGCGAGTGCAAGCGATAATAGTGGAGGATGGTTGAGTAGCTGGTTCGCTTCATCAAAATCGGCAGAAACCACTACTGTTCCTGAATCAGATAAAGAGCCATCAAAGCCAAAGACAAGAACCGTTAGGTAAAATTACAAAATTTAAATGAATTGGCAATGAGACGGCACCTCTTCATACATATCCACACTATACAATGCAATTCTATAATATAATTTAAATAATGGTCATAACATTTCTTCATTTTTACAGGTATGTTGGTCGTCCCACCGCAGCGTCACCAGCTACCGGTAGCAAAATGCAGCATCTTAAAGAATTGAAACAACTGTTGGATGACTCTTTGAACCTTTAACTCTTCGTAGGAGAAATTTGTATAAAATAGAATTTATTTATTTTCCTTCATTACCCTAATGTTAATACGGTAATCGCCCGCGCTATAAATATTTAAAAATTTTCAATCACCCTTCTTGTTTAAATAATTTTCATAGCGCTTTGCAGTTGACATCACAAGCAGTGCAAGTGATGCTCAAGCCAGCGCGAAATCCAAATCGTAATAAAACTTACACCAAAATCTCGAAAATCTTTTTAGTTTTGTAACAATGTAGTTAGCTAATCGATATATTTATAAAATTACTATAAAGAAATATTTAGGTTTCGCGCTGGTGCAAACGTAATTGTATTTTTCTGTTTATATTCTTCAAATCAATTTTGAGACATGTAATAAAACTACATACTGAAGTATTATTTTAAAGTTAAACGCTGAGCTTGTAAGATGAATGCGCTTAAGCGTGCACACGATTCCGTTACACTAGGAGATTCTCCGCATGACGTTGAACGCGATGTTGAAGAGATAGTTTTCTATAAAATAGAAAATAAAGGACCGCCAATCGTATTAATTTTTTATAGTTGCTGTGTTTTGTAAAAAGTTAAGCGATTGGCCATATCGTTGAGTGCTATAATGGCTTTACGCCAAAAAAATGGTGGCTCATTTGTATGTAAAATGTGACGGAGGAGGCGATGATATTTGCAATGTACGTTTTAATATTTATTTACTTTGAGAAAGGCTAATTCATATTGGACACTGCATAGTCTGCAAAGCATCTCTCACACGAGTTCCTTATGTCTTTAAGGTATTTTCGTTTATATATTAAAATCATCCTTTGAAAGAAAATTGCACTTAACAAAGAAAACATTCATCAGCAAAAATATAAAATAACAAAAAAATTGTAAAATTAAAAAAATACATACAATGGCGCTACGACAAAGTCGTTTGTCATTTCTGGCGGGAACTAGATGTGATTTAACGAATAAAGTCGCACTTATTTTAAAGAAGAGAACCTCAGTGATACTTAATAGAGATTTTATGTCCAATATGTAAATTGCTAACGATCCGATGCATGGTTTTAACTGGCGGATTGTCTGCAATACTTACTTAAGTATAATAGTGTCAAAAGAGTAGCTGAATATCCGACGGTGAACTTTAATTTAGTAATAAATTATATTTTATTGATTAAGAAAAAGAACAAATTTACATTGCACTTTATTGTAGCAAAATCAGTATGCAATTAAATTAAATCTTCCACCAGATACATGCATCATGGCACTGCCACCTATAAAAATCCTTAATCACTATAATCATAGGCATAATGAATCAATTAAAAATTTAAATTTTATGTTAATCCGTTTATTTTCATATAATTTTCTTACAATACTTGATTTGAAATAAACTTATAACATATATACATAAGCACGCGCGCGCACGAGTATCGTCTTTTTAAGTTGATTTTATTTGTCGTTTCTTAACTCGTTAAAAGCTTTATTTAACATCGTCTTATAAATTGGTGTTTGAGTTTAATAAGTACAAGATTCGATAAGTACAAGTGAACTAGCGCAGAGTTGCCGACTTTGTGGAAAATGGATGAAACTAAAAGTTAGGCTTTCAATGGAAATAAAAAAATAAGTTTGATCTACAGCGGTTTTGCGTGTAAAAATAAAATCTCTGATCTGCATTCGTTTACAATTGATCCACGTTTTTTACAATATACTAAAGAATAATTTCTTTTTAAAGAGATACCTCTGAAGGAACATGGACCATTTTCGTTGATTTTTTAAATCATCATTGTTCTTACAGCAACTGTAAGAATTCCGTTGGTACAATTAAAGCATCTTATTTCTTTCCAGTTTCTCCTCTGCGTCTAGTAGTCTGTTTGCCCAAGTACGCTGTACATAATCCTTTTAAAGCTGTTACTTTGGTGGATTGTTTCGCCATCGTTATCTACTACGTTGATCTGTATAAAAGAAAATTTTAATGACGTTTCTGTTAAGATTATAACTTGGTAACATTTTCAATGTCATTTGAGATACTTACAGCGGGACTCTTTGGCCGGAATGGAGCAGGCTACAAGCGGTAAAAAATTTATTAATTATTACTATGGCCCAAGTTAATTCACTTTTACAATTTCATTTTTAAATGCATAATAGAAAAAATATCAAAGTGATTCGACCATTAAATCGTAATTATTTAAAAGAATTTTGTATTAAAAAGTTGCAGCGAAAATGAACTTTTGATAAGATGAAAAATGAAGACAAATCAGATTTTTATCTTACTCTGCTTTGCCTGGCCTTCTGGGGCGAGAAGACGCCCTGGCGCGTAGGCTGGCTGATCTGATGAATGTGGTCGTCGCCCTCCTCCTGGAGAGCCTTGTAAGCCTCGCTCTGGCTCGGATCGTATTTGCCTGGCTTCTTACTGCATAGATTATATTCGCATAAAGTACATACGCATTATCTCATTACTATTCAGCACACACAGATATCTACCTTCTCGAGCTCTATTCTACGTACTATGCATACTATAATCAAAGTCTTTATACGTGCATCTTTAAGATATGATAAATTATTGATTAATTGCGCGGTAGTTTGTTTATTACAGAAAATCTTTCTTTGAGTTGTTATTCGACTGTTGTTGAAATCAGTCGGTATTAATAGCATCACGCTTCGTACTTTTTTTAAGATGCTTAGTATTTTATCTACGTAGCACACTTCTAAAGTAATAAGCTAAATATTGGTAGTCGAGAGTTGTGCAGTTTCGGTTATTTCCATTCGCAGTTGTTTTCAAGTAGCGATGGCTTGATTATTTACAGGATTAAATAATATTAGAGACATTATCGGTTAGTGCATATAACTATATGAAATTCTATATGTGACAATTATTTACTACTTATGCGCTACGCATGCAAGTTTTCAAATTATTGTAAAGCGCAACACGTGCAATTCATTTTTATAGATTCGTTTTTCTTTCAAATCCCTGTCTTTCGTTAAGCTTTATTTGTTTTTTTATTAGTTTCGATTTATCTACCGTCGTTTATGCGTTTCGCGTTTCACGATGAACATATTTTTTCGTATTCGTATTCAAGAAATTTCGATCGTTCTCGAGGTGTGATAAAATCTAGGATATTAATTATGGCGGGTTATCTTAAAGTGACGGAAGGAAAAGATTGCGAAGAATAAAGATAATAACTGCAAAATTAGCGAGTAAAATAATGAAACAATTAATTTGGCCTATTGAACTGCGGCCACGGGTTCTTCGAAGCAGCTTCTCGTGCCTGCTCTTTCATGAGTCTCGCTTGCTCTTCGATTTCCTGTTTCTGTTTCAGGAAGGAAAAGTCTATGAAAATGCTGGAAACACAAACAAATAGCCCAGATCAATTGTTAATCGTTCGCATAGCTTCGTCTTGCCGCATTACAGCTGTGATAAATATGTGTTTCTCGTGTGTGCTGATGAGTGTGACACGATTTTTATCTTCAGATGGTGATGTCTGTTCACCTGTTTTCTTATGTTTTCATCTAATTCGATTTTTTCAAAATTTTACGACTTTTAGTAAGGTACTCATTTACTTAAAAATATATTATATTTAATTTTTATATTATACATAATTAAACATTTAATTTACTTTAACTACTAAAGAAGAAAGATTTAAAATTTTAATCCAATTAATCTTTACGATGAAAAATTTAATTATAAATTATTTTTAGACATATTCAATGGACTGATTCAAAATTTGGCATAGTTTTATCCCGCCCACGTACAAGATTTTGAAAAATTGCAATCGCAGGTATTTAAGAGAATTATTTTATTTTAAAATAAAAGAATACCACTTTGTTGAAAATAGAAAATAGATCAATTCCCGAATCACACGATCTTTTTCCACGACACTTTTGCGCTTTGTCGCGCGCGTGTTTGAATTTTGACAGTTTTTTTAGCCTTGTTATATTTATAAATAAAAGCAGTGAGTTTAGCCAATCTGTTAAAAGTTATCTACTTCTATTAGCTTTTCTACAGTAATATTACAATGGCAAGCTCCACGACTTAGCAACTGCTAGGTGAGTATATTTTCTCTCAGCGTTAATTCATTAATGTCAGCAGTCACATAAAAAAGCCAACAAAAAAATGGCCAAAAAATAGAATGGTAAGTAGCGAGACGGTAAAAAAAAATATATGTGCTAGTGATGATGGCGATGATTTATGTATGACGACAGATATTTTTGATTTTGTGAGAGTCTTAGTAAAATTAATGATTGATTATATAAAAGTATTATGTAAGCTTTGGTGAAATTATTTTTTTTTTTTTTTTTTAATGAAAAAAATATAAGCAAGCGCGAAATTGATTTACTTACGGTATGGCCGAGGCCTGGCATTTTATAGTGTCCGCAATGTTTTGTTCGGAGTAGAGACCGATCGGTGAATTGAATTGTTTGTGCACAACCTGTCGAAAAAAGAATATGACGGAAACGAGTGCGTTGAGAGAAGTAGAGGCACAACCTTTTTTTAAGCTACATATCGCAGTAAGAACGGCAGTTAATCTTTTCTTTTGACTTTTACTATTTTATTTGGCAAATTGGCTATTATTATGATTTTCACGCAACAAACACAAGTATATTCCACTCGAAGCTTATACTAAATTAAATTAAATTTATATATTAATTTTTATAGTGATAAACGTCATAACAATATTAGGAGCAAGCGATGATTCAGCAGCCCTCCAAAAATGTCACTGGAATGAACGGTATCTATATCAAATAGTTTTATAGTGCTGAAAAAACCTGTAGATGAGAATGGTTTATTATTCATTCCAGTTTCTATCTATGATGTTGTACACAATTGTTAGCTGCATAATATAATTAATATTAAGGATATCGATAATTAACAATATCCGCAGTAGGGATGTCAGTTTTTAATTAGCGGTGATTAAAAAAAATTCGATCTTTTTATTTTAACAAGTTTATGAATTATTCACTTAATAAAATGCACATTTTATTAACTGTATTTAGCATTGCGGGCATAAAATGGTAAAGAAGTAAGAAAAATAAAATGCAACAAATAAATAAGCAACGTATGAAATGCAACATTTAAAAGATCCAATTTTTTGGGCAAAATATGTTGTATGAATATAACTAGAGAGCGATGTTAGTTGTTTGGCACCTATGCATCTTTAAAACAAGGCTTTTATTAATAGCTGTGCAGGCGATTTCGCCTGCTGTATGCTCGTTCTTAAAGTTTCGCAAATTCAAAATTAAAAAATAAACAGATAAAATGCATATTATGATAAAAAGCCAAGTTATAAGACAAGTAAATAAAAGCTCATGAAAGAAAAATTAAATTCCTCAAGTGCATTGTGGTGTTCCAAACCTTAGGTAGTTCATTAGGGCTCAAAACTCGCTGGAGTACAGAATCCGCCACCTAATCACACGATTTCATAAGATTATTCATAAATAATTTATCCCTAACATGATTCTTACATTCTACTATACGTTCGACTTTGAACATCATGCATCGAGCGTCAAGTGAAAATCGAGAAAATTTAACACGTCTAAAGGATAAAATGACAAAAACAGCAATCTTCTTTTCTCGGCGGAAAAAAGAAAATAATCAGTAAACGAAAAAAAACCCTAATCCAGAGAGATGATAGACGCCGAAGAGTAATCATAATAAATCAAAGTCCTCGATTTTGAGCTCGCGGACGACCGGCGTGATCTCATATTTGAATGTACGTACTTTCTGTTTCATCGCGACTTCGGGGTTCGCGACTTCATAATGATGCGGCGGGGCCCTGACCATGGGGTTCGGGTGGTGGCGTAGGTAGCACTCGCCGAGGGGTGCGTCCTTCTTGATCTTGGCGCCAGGCAGGACCAGGGGCGTCGTGCGGTACGGCTGAAAGAAGACAAATGTAGTATTTTATTAAGATTTTGTGGAGGTATTTTCTTAAAGATTGAAAATAAATTATTGGAAGTACAAAATTATTTCTGGTAAGATAACAATGTTTTCGAATTGACATGCACTTTTAAGCAGAAAGATTTAGTACTTTTAGAAATTCTATGAGAGTCGATTAAAACATGATTTTTTAACTCGATTGTATAACTTATTATAATATGACAACTGATCCACACAATTAAACGTATTATTCTGTTATTACAATACTTTATTGAGAAACATTTTTATTTCGCCAGTTACTCATATATCTATAAAATTTTCATTAAATTTTTATTGAGAATAAATTCAGTCTAAATAATAAGAATATTTTACAATGATTATTTTTTATAGTAAATTTTTTATGTTTGAAGAGTCAGAAAGTTCTGTTTTAAACTATATCTATCAAGCGTGAAAATGCCATGTGGCGATAAAAATATCTGGCGTCCAGGAACTAGACTATAACTTTTTCTAGAACATTTGAACAGTTGTGCTCGTAATTCACGCATAGTGCTAAAACTTTGTTTTTCAGAATTCAGTAGCGAAAACGCTAAAAACTATTATTTGTTATTCTACTGATATGATTTCATTCACCAGAAATGTTAAGCAAACAAAATCAAATGTTTAAAAAATGGTCTACAATATTTAAAATGAATTCGTTTTAAAATTCTTTAAAAACGTATCGCAGCAATCAAAAAACTTAAATTACTCCAATCAGAGAAAATAACTACTTTGCACCGTTGCCAATTTAATAATCTCATTCAATTCACCTGGAAAATTTAGTCAAATTTCCGAACCCAACCAGCAACTCCACTTATTAAACTAAACGCCGGCCTATCCCTCACAATTACTCAATCATCGATCATTCCCCAGCCTCAAATCTCCCGATCTCTAAAACCCAGCGTCGTAAAACCATCCAGTATTTTTACCGCTCGCCCGCTATGCACAAAAGCTATATACACCCCGGCGCGCGCGTCGTTAACGAATTTATTCAGCGCCCGCTCTTTGAACGGCTGCCAAGAAAAATCCGCGATATTCCGTAATAATATACGCGAATATAATCTTCGACAGCGCCCCCGAATATATAACAACACGCGGGATCGTCAATTAGTCGTTGACTATTAGAGGGACCAGATCGCCCCAATTAATTTTTGCGCCCGTTTACCAAAAATATAAGCCGTGTCTCCTACGCGAGCGCCTGAAACATTAGCGCTGTACCAAGTCTTTTGTCACTTTCTTCGCGAGTCGTGCGTCTTTTTCTTTTAAGCTAGTGGAAGAAGGAAAAGTTGGCAGTTGGGCGAATGGAAAGCGACAAATATTCGAGAGCCACTTGGCAGGGTTGGGCGACGCGGGCCAGAACGATAATTTCTCGCTTGGATCGACTATTTTTGTCTATATAGTTATAGATCGCCGTGGTTTATGAATTACGCGTTTAGAGGGATATAGCCGAGTAGTTTTCGCGGATTTTAGTGCCATGTTCCATTTTGTTGATTTGTAGGGCTCGTTTTGCTGTTTACCTCAGTTATAAAATACAAAGAATACGTGAAAGTTGAATTGAAAAATTATTGAGATTCTCAAGTTTAATTTTAATCATGTACCTGAAAATACTTTTTGCTGAATAGTTCAACACAATTACAGCTGAACAAAGTGAAAACCCAACTAACGAGTGCGAATACTTCTATGAAGCGCAATTTAACCCGTTACTTAAATCAACTAAATTATCGTAATGCAAAGCTAAAATTAAAGCGCGAAAACGAAGAAAAAGCCGTTATACAAAGCAAGCTATTTTGAAAATGTTGGCGAAAACTATTGCTGGCGATCCTGCCCCCCGACGCATCCAACCATATGCTCAATGTTTTCATTTACCCGTCCGCCGCAAAGTGCATTCGTTACTTATCCCACACATCGGCATCTAAATTACCCCCTACACAAATACGGACCAACGCCGCAAAACGCACGCAACGTATATACTTTCGCCTTTGAAAGCCTTAGGCTCTCTGCTATCCCAGCCTCGAGTGCTGGTGTAGCTTATCGTCCGCAGATTCCGGCCATATTACCAAGCGCATCTGTTTCTCCGCGCTTCTCTCGATACCGAGAAAGCGAGCATCAGCGGCGCCTCTTCCGCTTCCGCTTTCAAGGCTACGTAACGCTCATTCTCTCGGCTATCTCGGCGAGAAGAAGACCTTAGCGAAGGGCAGGGCTGCGTCTATATTTGCACGGTCCCATCGTTCTCCCGCGACCTCGCAGCTCGTATCATCCAGAAGCTTTACGTATATACACACTGCAGTCGCGGCGGAAGGTGCGGAACGATATCTGGGGCCGTTCCCGCATATTGCATAAATGGGTCAGGAACATTACGCGACAGGGCAGGCTCTCTTTTTCTCTCTCTCTCTCTCTCTGTAGGTATACAGACGCAGAGAGGCACATCAGCGCGCGCGTTAGTTAGCCGAGCGCGAGTGTATATAACGGAGAGCGCGAATCCGCCCGAAATAGATCAAGGCCCCGCCTTAAGCCCGCGTAAAAATAACATCGCGATCTCTCGTCGTGTTGTCGTCCGACGGACTGTCCAAAGCAGCTAAAAGCTCCGAGCGTCTCTCTCGCTCTCGGGGCACCGCGAGCTGGATCCCGCGAGCTTTCGCTGCGAGCCGTCCACCCGCGCTCGCTTAACTATACATCGCGAGGGCCGAGCTTTCAAGGTCGTCGTTGCCCAACACTGCCGGCACAGAGCTTTTATGGGGTATAAACACGGCGTTTCGGTTCGGGCGAACGGGGGCCTGGAAGAAAGTTTGGGATGACGAAGCGGAGATGGCGATGGGAGGAAAAAGACCGGAGCTTGCGGGTATTTATCGGTAAAAGAGGAGGACTGTGTACGGCCGGGCTGCCCACGATATTCTGCGTGTTTTAGTAACCCAGATCTTTTGCCTGCAAACGAAAATAGCGTGCGAATAAGAGTGAGCCGCGCGTGCCGCTGCGCGCCTAGGGTGCAACGATCACACGCGCACTTACACTGTATATCGGGCTTCGATTCAATATGTATACCTAAATATTTTACAAGCTCAGGCGGTGGTTGCGGCAGCGGCGGCCACCGCATGCATCGCTCTTAGCGTCTTTGTGCAAAGCTCGCTCGCGTATCGATGCAGCCTGGCTAATAATGACGAGCGAGTAAATAACAGGAAGCGGAGCTTGCAAGCTCGGGACAACGGGCACGGATTTAAGTTTAGCAGCGGAGCGAGAGCTTTTGCGCGATGAGCGTCAGCTGGGAGGATTTTTGCGAAGCGCGAAATTTTGGCATCGCCGAGCTTGCGGGAGCTTTTCTCGAGCGCGCGCTTCGGCGAGGAAAAAAAGCGACGTCTCCGGTTTGACGTTCGCTGCCAAACAATTATACAAGAGGAGCTTGCAGCAATGTGTAATTATCGAAGCGATAATCGCGCGCGTTCGGCGCGAAGCTTCGAGTTCGTTGATTCGCAGCGCGAGCGAGCGGCAATAAATAAAACGTTCGGTATTAAACGTTAAGGCAAACAGAGCCAAGCGAGCTTTATACTATCCGTACCCAGTAAACGGCAGCCTCCTTCTCCTCGGCGTGCCTGCCGAAGGGCTGGCCGAAGTTCGTCGTGTGCGAGCGATGGTACAGCGGCATACTCCCTTCTTTCTCAAACTTCTCCTCTTTACAAATAAATCACACTTCGCGCGACTTTCACGCGTGAAAGCTCGGAAGCTGGCTTTGCAAGAGTGAGAGAGCGACGGTTTTGTGCTTCTTATATCAGCGCGGACTCGCGGCTCGGCGATCCACTATGGTACTGACTCGATTGATGCGCGCCCGGCCACTAAAACTCTCGGAGCGCGCGGCATCCACGTTCTCCAAGTCGGGCCGCGCAAGCACCCAAGGATCACCTCGATATCGCAAGCTGAGAGAGCGATTCTCTCGCGGCTCTCCTCCACTACTCCTACGTTTTCGCGCCCCACGATTCGCCCGCGCGCGACTGCGTGGAGGCGCACGCGCTTTTGTTTTTCTCGAGGAGTTTCGAAGTTTGGCGCTTGCGAGCTTTTTTGCAGCTTTCGTCTATGATTTTGGGATTTGGAGGATGGTTTTTTTTTGTTTTTTTGTGCATAGGAATGCGGAGG
>JAPYZA010003167.1:0-15699 GCA_030522685.1 Eupelmus azureus | reverse complement strand
GAAAATTTGATTTCGCGCACTCTCTGATTAAAACAATTATTGTTCGGATAAAATTTTCTTTGAATATTTTATATCTAACATCAAACATCTAACTTTATATTATTTTACTTGATAAAATACATTTTTAACCTAACTGAAAGGCATCCTACTTTAGATTAAGATCGCTTTTCAGATCAGTTTTCAAAGTAAGACCGTATCGCGGGACAGCGTGAAACGGTCTGTTAATCCGACGTCGACCACGCTGCTAATTGACGCCGCTTCGTGCTGTTTCCCTTTAGTGTGCGCACCCTTAAGCCTCTCGATTCCAGAAGAGGATTTCAGCCGAGGAACTTGGTTTATTTTCCTTCTCGTTACGCGCACTTTATCCTCCCTTATAGTCGATCGTGCGCGCAACATCCTCCAAAAGAGATCAATGAGCTTGCCACGAAGTTTACTTTTGGCAAAAGTATATAGAAAGTATATGAAAAGTAGTTTTTACCGTGCATGGGTGTTAGTGTTTCAGGCACGGGTTGCCCAGATGAGAAATAGTACTTAATCTTTAGTCAAATCTTTACTGTCAACGAAAATTTAGCAGTATAAAATTTTCAAATAATACAATAAAATTTTTCGTAAAATCAGACATTTTTAAGAATATTTATTTTTAAGATAGCCCGATTAACTTATGTTGATTATATTGGCTAAAATTTTTTTCAATACTTTAACCAATCCTGTCGATATCACATATTCCATATACACATAGTCACTTTCACAGATACATTCAAGCTCTCATACACACCCATATAATTACCATTTGATTGAAACAACGAAAAAATAGCTTCGCGACGTCTTTTCCAAGTTGGCATCTTTCCCTTTTGCCTTAAGGATCTTTTTTCTGTACAGTAATAATGTATTAATATCTCAAACCTTAGAATACTTCAGAATAAAAATGTGACACATTAATATAAAATTTTTTGAATTTAATTCTATATTAAACCATACGTATCCTTCATACTATCTATCGGCATGTCCAAGTAGCAAATACCAGACCATCCTACGCAAACCCTCTCCTCATTTTCCATCTTACTATTTTCCAAAACACACAGGCTATTTCCCCGAAACTCTGGCGGAACTATCTGTCTATCTGCGGCATCCTCGAGCGGCCAAGGCGACGTCTCGATCGCAAACACGACGATGGCAGCGTCAAACTCGCAGCGCCTCCCGTAAATATGTAGCGGACAGCGAGGATGTCGAGGGAAGAGAAGGCTTTTAGAGAATTACGAAGTTATCGAAAGTTCCCTCGTCGACCTCGAAAGGAGCTCAAAGACGAAAGATAGCTGATGGAGAGAGCAGCGGAGAGTTATATGTATATTTAATATAGCGTCCGATAGACGAGAGTGAGACCTTTCACTCTGCGGTAAAACGAACGTTTTATAAAGTTCTAGATGGGAGGAGGCGTTTGGCACAGTTCGGTGCTAGAGGAAGTTTTACACGACGCCTCAGTTATGAGTTCAATTGAAATTCTTAATTAAAGTTTTGTAATTGTCCAAGTGTTTTTACATTTCTTATAGATAGTCTTTTAAATTATATGTGTTAATAAATTATCTCTATCAATTATCTATTACATTTTTGTAAATTTCGAGGTGCAAAGTATTAGATTTTAGCCAAATTATGTAAAGAAATAGATTATTGTTACTCGAGAAATTACAACACAATAGGCTAAAAATAAAATAATTAGATGCGTTTAATTACTCACTTTCTCGTTTATATTCTATAAATTATGTATAGATATTATTCTTGTTATATATAACATTGTTAATATGAGCAAAATATTTAAATTTTCACGAAAATTTGTAGTATGATTAGATCTCCATCGTCATGATATAAGTGCATATCCAATCGAATCTGGCCAAATATGAAATTAATAGGGATAGTATCAGGGACCGCCGGAATAACTGGATCATAATCTTCATTGACGTATTCTCCCTGAGTAAAAACTTGCATTTATATCACATAGCAATCCACGAAATAAAACAATTAACATACCACTCTCGCCGGGCACTCCAATATTCCTAGAGGTTCTATAATAGGAGCGAACATCATGTTCCATACAGATGGATTACAGATTTCTAAATTATTTTGTTCCAGAAATTTGGTTTTGTATTGTCCCAAAATTCCAGTATAAAACGTTAAATGAGCCTTATCGAAAGAAAAAAAATCTGTTAATTAATTTTATTTGTATGTTTGTAATTTATATTATAATGCTTATATTATATGCATATAATGCTTAAACGTGAAAATAAAAATTAATAACCTTAAGATTTATTGGTATCTCTTTGATAACTTTTACTTTAACGGATAATGTGTTCCTAGATTCCGGCTTATAATTTACTGCAGCTTCGAAAAAATCTGGATCTAAATAAGTTTCATTCAAAAAGGTACAATCGAAATCTTGATAATTATACGTTATTTTAGCCTGCAAATAATCAACTTAAAGATTTAAAACTTTGTATAAAATTTTTCGCAAGAATTCTTTGTACTTACCTCACAGCTAAAAATTTGAAACAAACTTAAAATTCCTGCGAATATTCCAAATTTCATATTAAGCATGTTAAGTTTCATTTATTTGAATACTTTAAAATTACTGTTTTAATTTTGCGCAAAAAAAGAGTTTATTTATACAATAAGCACTCTATATTAATTCTCATGAGCAACCTTTTCTACTAAATGCAGAAGTGCAATGTATAATTTTCAGCGTATACTGCACGATTTTTCATTTAATAAAGCTTTATATGAACTAGTTAATTACAGACATTGTGATGTGTTGTTCGTCAACAATAATCATCGTTTCAATCATAAAAAAAAGATTGAAGTACACATTTAAATTACAAAACAATATAGTAATTAAGTAAACTACAATGTTTTGAATAGTATATTACCACATCATTTTTATTAATTTTTGTTTTTCAGAAAAACCGTAAAATCTGTAATAAAATATTTTTAATCCTGTGATTTGAAAAAAATAAAATCATATTACTGATTAAATATTGATGCTCTAAACAAATTCTTTCAGATTCAGCAAAAAAAATGGCCACTGGTTAAAATAGAAGAACACTGTTAAGTGCTTTCGCAGAATGCACTATCAAAAGTAATTTATCTCTCTCAATGTAATTCTTTAATAATTTTTTGTATTGTTTTTAAATTGATGTAATAATTTTTTGTATTGTTTTTAAATTGATGCAATAATTTTTACTTTGCATTCATACTCTGCAAAACTACGGAGAGTAATGAAGCAATTCCGGCCACAAATTCAGATTCATCATATCAAAATACATAGGGATATAGTCAATGAATGATAATTTTCACTATGATTAAGAATATATTTTTGTCAGTGCAGCATTGACTCTGCCAACATTGTGGTCTTTCTCGCTGTGGAGACTAGATTTCTCAAGTTGTTATATGCAAGTGTGAAGCATTGTATGTAAAAATATTTTTTAACAAAAAATCGAGATTTGAATAATTCCGATTTTTTGCATAATTTTAACTTATAGCACGTTTGTTATTTTATATCCGAAAGCCTTACTAAAACCGATAAACATTTTTGTTTTAGAAAACGTTTCTGCCATCTCATTAAAGAGATTTCAACAATTAAGAAAATGATAACCACGTAAGTTCTGTCCACCAGACACCCTCAATCTTCGTTTCACTCATAAACCCACATTATCTTTATATTCCCAATACCAGTGAAAGGAAAACAAACGATCCCTAAACCTACCCACGCCAGCTCTTAAAAGCACACCTACCTTAACAATCGCATCGCCATATATTATCCGTAACGATCAGCCCAGCCCCGTAGAGATTTCAGCCTAGCCAGACCATACAATCCAATCGCAAGCGAGAGATAGAGAGAAAGCTGGCCCTCGCGGATCAAGGAACGCGGAACGGAAAAAGTAGGATAAACGACGTCGGCGCGTATTTATAGTCGCGGCGTCTGCTTGGCAGCGGGCCCGAGTGCGACAATGCGCGAATTAAACGGCGCTGCCGATCGTCGCCGGCGCAGCTATACCGGTGGAGCTATCGCAGTAAGCGACTTTAAATAAACTCTGATGGATATTGTCGTCCCCTCGTTTCTCTCCTTTTTCGAGGCTTTCTTTTTTGCCGCGCTGCGGAGCGCCGGTAGGCCATAATTAAATCCTTCTACTTAGCGCACCGCTGCGCTCGATTTGACTTTTCGCCCGGATCTGGCGTATTTGGGTGTTTAGGCCGATTGCGCTGTGTTTGGGTGTGTTTGGGTTTCTGTGAGATTGAAGAAGGGGATAGTTTGTATTAATGCGCTCACGGTACACTAATACTAACTTAAATAGTGGAATAGATATTTACAGCACGAGAGCGGTAAAGTAATTTTAATTTCGTGTAGACGCAAAGCGAGTGCGGAAAGTTTACACGAGGTTAAAATCACTTTATCGCCCATGTATTGTACATAATTTTTTGACACGACGTACGAAAAGCTTGTTTTAATGCACGCATTTCCGACCGAGCGTGCGGGAAAACGAACTTCCCGCACGCCATGTGGAATAGTATATTATGTACCTGGGGCGGAAGGTGATTATTTAGCCCGTGTGACATTTTTCGGCCGAGCGAAGCAAGGCCGCAAGTCACACGAGATAGATAATTACCTACCGTAACAGGTACGTACAATATTTTACAGTCAGAGAACCGAAAAACCGCATCAAAGTTGCGATTTTGATGTTAGAGGACTGTAAAAGTACTTTAATATATTTTTTACTGTTAACGAATGACCTCAGTTTTATTATTTATGGCTGATAATTAAAATAATAAATAAATTTTAAAATTTTCGTGTAATTTTTTGATGATATTGAAATAGAAATATTTATTGCGTTATTCAAGACAATTTAAAGAATCAGTTTGTTAATATTATTCATGTTTTGTTCCACTTTACATGATATAACATTCTAAATATCCTTAGAAGAAATTTGCTATATTGTCTACTTTTTTCTACTAGAGTATTTACCATCACGTTATATCTTATTCCAACAAAATAGATACGTTCGAATATCAAGTGCTGCGAGTGTCGTTAATTAATTTTCTAGATCCAAAGTACCAGTGATCAATCGGCGCTGAGTAACCACACCATCAAATTTATCTCGTACAACTATCTATGGCCACGCTTGTATTTCTAATAAACAAGCGTCAATACGCAAACCTCATTCAGCAAGGAAAAGCTCTCTACCTTCAAGCTGCAATGAGCATAGAGAAATAACTGATTACACGCAGCTCGGCTATCGCGCTGAAATCAAAGCGCTTTCGGCTTTGAGCCGCGTGGCTTTTATTAGCCTGATGTCAGCGAGAGAGAAAGAGAGACAGAGAGGGAGAGGGATCACCGAACCAGGGTGAGATACGTCAAGAGACCGTAGGTACGAATGAACTAGAATAGCCTCTGTCGAACATTTTTTTTCTCTTTATCTGCCTTAAGGCATACTTGAAGCAGGAGGTAAGAAAACAAACTGCGATCGATGGCGACAACAGAAACGTGCTCGCAGGTGTTTATATAATAAATCGAGTGGTTGTAGCAAGCAATAATGTGAAAATTAAGGATTTAGTCAATTGAAATTGAAATAATAACGATGCTGAAGCGGAATGAACATAGAAACAAATAATTTTTCTTAGAATGTAGATAATTAAAATGTATTACTGACGAATTTTTTTATATAGTATTGCGATATTACATGAAAAAATATCAATCACACATTTTATTAAAAAAGGAATTAAGGTTTGATCGATTCTGGGAAAAGGTTTGATTGATTCTGGGAAAAGTAATTATTTTTTTATTTAATTAAAGTATTATCTTTCCAAAAAGGCATTTTAAGCATTGATTTCAATGATATATCCGATTTTTATAACAGAGTTTTTTATCAAAACAAACGAAACAATGCACGATTTTTAAAATAACATTTAGTCGGTGGACTGGTAATGTTAACAAATAAATGAAACGGAACTAAATAACTTTAATATTACGAATTTTTCTCCATGCACGTGTGCCAATCGAACGAGCATAGCGAAGCTGCATTTTCATTGTTTCCAGAAATAAAAGTAGAAAATTCACGAACACAAAGCAGCATAAAAAAATTTCGATGGAAAATGCGCGCGTTGCATCGGAATAGGGAAAAATCCTAGAAAAATATGATTTTTACGACATCTAGAGATGTTGCCTGCGCACGCGGCTTCGCATTTCGAGATCCTGGAAATTCTGCAAGATGGAAAAAGCACTAAAAGCTTTTGTACATTTTTAAATATATAACGTACTTTGTTAGATTTAATAGATTACTTTGATAATGATTCTGATAGGTAGATTTCCTCTTTGATAGGTAGACATTTTATTTGTCTAAAGCGCCGTTAAAAATGTTAGATAATAAATAAATCAATACTTTGTAAATATTTTATAAATAAAATTACGTAACTTTATACTACAGTATATATATGGTTCAACTTAAATTTAAATTTCGATAACAGATATAAAATGAAATGTTAAAACTAATATTCTCAAAAATGTTCTACTTTTGAATCCACCAAAAGAGATTTGAAAAATTTCAAAAAATATCCTACTAAAAAATGTATAAACTTCCCATTAAGTCCACTCCGGACCAAAATCTTTCCCTGTTCCCCGACTACATTTCGCTCTAAAAGCCCGAAGAATCCTTCCTCCAGGGCTCAACCAAATCGACGAGCCGAAAAAAAAATCCGAATCCTTCCCTTTAAAGCCGTCAGGCATCGAAAATCTCCGGAATCTCAAGAGCTTTCTCTAAAAATATTTGCGCTACTCAAGCTGCTTCTTCCTTTTTCTTGCGCTCGCGAACGCATAGGTTCGATTCCTTGAATTCCCAGACGACCATCGGTCGCGAAGGTCAATGGCTCGGTATAGCTACCCTCTTTCTCCTCGAAGGAGCGACGTGCTAATATTGAGAGCACTGGATCACCCTGTCTCTCTCTCTCTCTTTTTCTCTCTTGCTTTCGCTCTCGCTCTTGAGCTGGCGCAACTTCCCTAGGGCAATATCAGCGGATTAGAGAAGCAGATATTACGAGTCCGTCGTGCGCTCGTACAATGTCCTTTTTTTCTCCTTTTACGGGAGCTTGGATGAGATCCTTTTAAATGTCCGAGGCAAGTCTGGATACGACTGGAATCGATCCGCTCTTGTTCTCTACAGATTGGAAATTCATTGAAATGTAATATGATTTTTAACTCGATAAAGTTTTAGATCATTCCGAGACTTAAATGTGTACTCGCGTTTCCGTGGATTGCTTCTCTTTAAAAGATTGAAGATACATTTATTTTTATATGAAATGCCAGAGAGCAAATCAAATTATCAATTATTATATTATCGTCATATCTAATTGTATTATAATTCATTTTTATGAAGTATGTATTATGATTCATTTTTTCTTAATGCTGTATGAATTAGAAATTTAAGGATTAAATAAATTTTAAGTAAGTATAAGACTTCAAACTAGGTTTGACTTGTGCAGAAAACTGCTGCAGACTGCTTTTCTCAAAATAAAGTTTTAAGCATCTCTAAAAATCGATTTTTCATTACTTATTATTTCTATGATTGATTTTGTATTAAAAATTTATATAAAAAGAAAGTTATGTTTAAAAAATTGTACAAATTTTCAAGATTTTTTATTTGCTTATTTCTTAAGATACTTTTCTTTTCTTTTAGTACTCTACGATTAGTATAACAGCTCATTCAAAAAAAACCTACAAAATTAAAGCATTAATAATAAAAAATATGCAATATACTCGATTAGCCTCATTTCACGATAAGTTTTCAACTTTTCTGAAATTTGTCGAGGAATTTTCCACAAAATTTATAAACTCTATTATTAGCGATGGCAAGAACAAAGGTTCTTAAAAAATATTAATATATCTGAAAAGTAGCTGGCTAAAATATTAATATCCCTGCCACAGCAAATTCTTGCTTTCAGAAATTAGAGAATGTATTTATTTTTACAAAATACTAACAAGTAAGTAAAGTGCAATTATGTAAAATAATAGGAATTATAATTTTCATTGTATAAAAATTTTTCATCATTGTTCAAAATTAAAAATAAAACTAAAAGTTGGTTATTAAATTACTCATCAACTATTGCAATATACGCCAAGAATTTACCTTACCTCAGAAAAGTTCAATAATTAAAATTTCATGAATTTTATTTAAAAAGGAAAACCCGGAGTAGACTTGTCACGGCACACACGCTGAATCAATAATTCGGATTCCAAATTCAGTCCTTTCTTTTCACTAACTGATGATAATAAACGTAGAAGTGACGTTAATCCGTACTTAATCATATCAAACAGACAGACCAGAGCCTAATTCAAATCCACTCCCTTCATCATGTTTTTTCTTTTCCTTTCATTCCCGTCATCACGAGTGAACTATCGTAAGAATTCTAATTAAAGCAGAGACGAGAATTTTCTCTCGATTGTGTGGCCCAATTACACACCGTCGCCGGAGAAAATGAGCTTTTCTGCTAGCGAGCTTATTGAAAAATAGGTGCGCGCGCTTGACGGCTATAGTCTCGTTTTCAATGTGAAAATTATGAAAGTTTACGTTGAATTTGTGGTATGAATTATACGTACATTAATTTGTTAAGAGGTATACAAAGTGGAGTAATCATTGTAACTTTAACTACCGCTATTAACGATATTGAAATACGGTAATTGCTTTCACATAGCATTAAATTATATACTGAAATATTGCAATTTGATAAACTAAAAGATGTTAGACTGAGAGACTTTAAGTGAATATCGCGTGCAAGAAATAAATTAATTAAAAAAATTAAAAGTAAATTCAAGTCATTCTTATTATAAATCTGTATTACTTTTAATTATGATTAAAGATACAGTACTATAACAATGTGTAAAAATTACTTTATAGTAAACATTTTATTATTCAAAAATAAAATGCTATAAAAATAATTTAACATTCATTTATATTAAATTAGATACAGAAAAGCTTTTACTTTAATACTTTCAGTTTTCGTCGTATTTTATTTATTTCTTTTAATTATGAATATATGAATAATCTATAATCGAAGAATACAGTTTATAAAGTGCTACAGTTACTATACATTAATCTCGGTTACGAATAATCACTAAATCATATTCATTGAGTCAATACAGAATACTTGACCAAAGCTTATTTGAAAACTAAATAGCAACAAAACGGGCCTAGCTAGAGCGTTAAAATTTGAAAATTTCATCTTAATTTCTAATTTCAATATTTTTTTATTAATTAAATATTTTTAATGTTACTAAATAATTCACGCCGTTAGAAAATTGTAATTTAACTAATTTTTACGCTAGATGTCAAGACGGTGGATGGATGGAGTTCAAAATCGATCGACGTTGCATTGCTCTCGTTATTGCAAAGAGCACTTTACCGATACGCCTACCTATATTATAGTTGATTCAACGTATTATATCTTCCTTGTTAGAGTCCTCCAAATTCGAATACTCTAAAACTTTGATGCCACCGCTTCTACTAAATAGTTCCTTTCGTAATATATTAAAGAAAAGATAGTGCTCAATATTCTTTCTGCCAAATATTATAATTAGTGGTTATTTATTTAACTTTTTAAAATTATCTGTAAATTATTTGAGTAATATTTTCTATTAGTGTGATGAGCTCATTATCTTGATTAGTACTTTACATGATAACGTTTTGAATACAAAAGAAATAACAAAAGAAAAAGCTTTTTCAAATAGGAATTCAAATTTTGTCCATGATTTTCCTCAAATATATTTATAAGCGATTTCAGAAGCTAATAATCGAAACTAGCTTGTTAAAATCAAGGAATGAGGATACTCAAGGAACGTGAGAAAATTAGCTCTTCGGGATTGTCGAGAACCAATTCCGATATCGGAATTATTGATTTTGTAGAATTCACAGAAGCGTTTGCATTGTTATGTTATTACTAGTATGTTGAAACGTTAATTTCAAATTATATCAGGATTACATTAAATCATAAATAAACCTAAATTTAAACATAAGATTAAAATAAAAAAAGCAGTATCACCCCACTTTATTTTCTCAAAGATTTATTTTTAAAACAATATTGTTGCTGGTTATTTCTACAAGCAAAACTTTAATTAATTTAGCAACATAACATTTTTTTATCTATAACTTTTTTAAAAAATTATGTCTAATTTCCAGGAAAATAATTACAGAATAGCTGACCAGCAACGAAGATTATTTTTTATCAACCCACTTATATTTTAATTCGAATCATAATATTTTAGAAAGTGTATTTCGAAATTTCAATTTTCAATTGACCATAGTAATAAAACCAAAAAAATCTTTTAACTTCACGCCAGTTATTTTCACCTAAAGGAATCTAAAAAAATTAGGATTCAGCGGGACTTTCAAGACGGATTACGTTACATCTATTATCATGTCGATAACGAGAAAGCTTTCAGCATTTCAAACCCTCACTACAATCGTCTTCACGCAAGGAAACACCGAAATGAAAGAACATCTCGAATCTATACCAAAAGCGACGTTTACGCAACAGCAAAAAAAATCAACCTCATGGTCTAGCGATCGTTTTATAAATTCAAGATAAGACCTACGTACACCTCCCAGCAACTCATCCCTTAAAAAAAAAAGCGCTAGTAACCGAGTTCTTCCAATCCAGCAACCGGCGGTAATCGAGTCACTGAATACACCAGCTTTTCCTTTATTCGCGCGAGCCTCTCCGATAATCAATGTATCGTCAAACGCGGACCTTCTGCGCTCGTCTCTTTGCAGGCTATAGGCCGGGCACACTCGGCTGGCCAGCGGCTCGTTGTATATTCGAGCTGGCCAGGGCAGAGAGCTGCTTTCCGGCCGAGCGCGCATCGACGGGCCAGGCCTGCCGGAAGAATCGCGTGGCCGGGGCGCGTTCGACTCGAAAGTGTCGCAGTTCGATCGGCCAATAAACGCTAGGAGTATACGGTGAGCTGGCGGGGAGAACGGTTGTTGTCTCTGCGCAAGAAAATTGGTTTGGATGGTTTGTTTGTATTTGTTATTTATGTTGACTGGTTTGTATGGGCGCGGTTTGCTGGTGAGTGTCTGATTAGGGTGGGGAAGTGGGATGATTGTTGGATTTGATGGTTGAGGATTGACGGTTTCTGAGGTTGCGTGTGATAGGCTTTCCGATGGTCGAAGTTTTTAAAATTCTTTTGTTATATCAGTAAGGAATTTATGAAAATTTTTCCTTTTTTTATTATGCATGTGAATTTTTTAAATTTGTGCAATTTGTAAATTTTTACTTCAAAATTTTGCAATCATTTAATTGATTTCGAAGGTGCTGAGAGAATGAAAATGAAATGGAAACAGACGCACTATCAACTAAATCGTATTGTTAAGCATTTACAATTCAGAAGTATAAACGTTGGGATCATAAACACGAAAGCTGCGGGCCCATAAAGACGATGAGTATGGGTATAAATTTGTCAGAACGAATTTCCTCTACTGTCTTATGACTTTTCACGATCGTTCGTGTAGACGACTTAGGTGGAGACTTTGATGTCGTATAGCTGTCGATATTATTGTGGAACAACACTACAGATTTAATAGGCTGTTACGTTTGCGACAGGCTGCTTCAAATGACGTTTCTAGAGTTTTGTTTTATTAGGTAGCATTTATATTGCAATAAAAATAAAAGAAAATGGTTTTGAGCATAGCATTTCTTCTTCTCCTTATAAGCAATTATAAATTAACGAATATACAAAAATTTTACTTCAAGAAAACAAAAAACTAACAGGTTCCAAATTAAAGCGAGTGTACTCAATCCACCAATATCCTACCATGCTCGCCACTTTTATTCTTGGCTCAAAAACAATCGAACCGCATCAGAAGTTGAAAAAAGCTCTCGCAGTCGAATCAGCGTGAAAGCTTCCAATTCGTCAAGATCGATTCTCTGAATTACAGTATACCTATGAACAAAAGAGGTATTCTAGACCACTAGCATCGGAAATGCCAAAAACATTCCTCGTTAATGTAAATGAAGCTCCTATCTATATATTATCAGCCGGAGCAATAACAGCACGATCAAATCTCCTGGAAGTGTCGTGTAAGCTTCCTTTCAATTTCGTACGGAGGCGGAGACGATCCCCTTGATGCGGTAATTCGCATCGGTAATTGTCAGCTCTAGGGAGCAGCTCTACTTTTACGACTAAGGACAAGTCAGCGTTAACGCGCCGATAAATTAGTGGTGGAAATTTATTTGAAGTGACGCGATGAGAGTTTTATTGTGGATGAAGTAAATTATATAGTCGTAGTAATCTATTGAAAACTGCAGTTATTGACAATAAAGGATGTTCTAAATGAATTCAATATTGCTTTCTCATATAGGATGCTTTGTAATAGTACAATTTTGAGTCTCGTCGAAACGCTTTAGAAATATGATTAGAAGTGTTAGATGTTTAAATCACGTGATTTTAGAAAATGTGTGTGTGCGTTAGCATGCGTGCGTGCGTGCACGATCAAAATGAATCAGGAAGCTACGTGCCAATGAACAGACAGCAGATTTTTAATTTTTGAAAAGTGTGTTGGGTCCATTAGCCCAAATAAATAAGCACGCTGCTAATAAGAAGTTCAATATATTAATTGAAGACAAATTTAGAACGAAAGATATAAAAAGTAGCGAAAGCACAATATAAAGAAAGCCCATCGGAAATTTGATATGTTTTGATATACTAAAATCTAAGCAAGAAAATTTTTCAGCAATATTATTCATAGAATGAAAAATATTTCCATCTTAATATCCTACTCAAATAACGAAAACGAAGTAAACTAACGTTTTCACCACCAAAAGACTATAACGAAAGAAACCCCACACACGCCGTAGTCAAATTCACTTATCCAACACATTAAACCTCCAGCACGCCTCCTCGCATCCTCCACGCATCTCCTCTCCCACGCCCAGCGTTCAACTCTCGCTTCCCTCGCTCAACCCGAAAATATTCCCCAAATCGCTCGCTCGTCTCTTCCCTTACGTGCTCCACCTTTGCCGAAGCCGCTCGCGTATAACACACATCGACGAGCCCCCCCGGAGCAAAGGGTTACCGTACCTATAGAGCGCAAGCTCTCCGAGCACTTCAAAGAGTGTCGCGCGCGAGCGAGCGCGCAAAGGATTGCGCGTGCGGTATTTTTAGCTCAATTTGTCGCTCGGATAGAGGCGCAGTCGGCGAGCTGAACTGGATATTCTCTCGCTCGGCGGTCTATGTAGGCTCACAAAGAGCCGTCGGTCCGTTGTGTCTGCATCGACGGGCGCGCGCGAGCTGCCTACCCTCGTCTATCTCCTTGTGTCTGTGCGCGGAGAAAAGCTTGACTTTGCGCGATGCTGTGTGTTTGTGGGCTATAGGTGGACGTGCGGCTGGGATATGCGCGAGGTGTGGATGATACGCGCGGATGAGCTTTTTTGGTAGTCGCGTGGAGCTTTTTGATTTTGATCGCGGCGCTCGGGGTTGGCTGGAGATTTGATTTGTTGATTTTATTGAGAGAGAAAGACGAATGAATTGTGATGTTGAGGGAGAGAATCTATATTAAATTCTAGAAAACTAAATAAATGTTTATTACCTTTGAATATAGTTAAACATAATATCGGCTAACATGAATTTTTGTAGTTCAAATATGTATCACATATAGTTTTATTAAATTTAAGAAGTCTACAAATTCTTTTAATTCGGATTTAAAAAATTAATAAAAAATTATAGTTATATCCAAAAGGTATTGCTAATAATTTAGATACAAGTGTTTGATACATTTTTATTAATTTCTTTTAGAAAAAATATCTATCGAATCCGTAATGTTACTTTTAAACAGTATTTTTATTAAGTCCGATATAATGAACTGAAAAAGTACGATAAATGACTGTCCTCTATATAATGAATGTACTCTGTCAGAGATTTAATAATTATACTTTTTATTCTTCTGCTATGACTTTTTAAATAAACTATTTTATCATATACAAGGTAAACGGTTAAAGGACCTAAGGAAAGATAGCTTGAAAAAGATGCTATAAAGCAAAATTTTCTTTGTATTTAAATAAATGATAATAAATACTTAGTAGAAGTATTTATTATTGTTGTTAAGTAACTCAATCCGCGAAATATTTAAAATTTTTAACATTCTTATCAGTTAATTCTCGACTAAAATAAAAGCACCTTCTCCCCACTACAAAAAAGTTGCCAGTTTTACGTTACAAACTTTAATAGTTGTTAATTATTCTATTAATTTTATAAATTTTCATTTAAACTTTAAATTAACCAAAATTATATTCTACGCCTTATTTTTAAAATTAATAAATATTTTCTTTATTTTTAAAGAATTTAATTTATTTAAACTATTCGCATAATTTAAATGAAATTATATTTTACCTCATTTTGTATTATGTAAAAGTATGTTTTTTTCATTTAAAGCTTAATTTTCAAGTACTTACAATTCGAATACTTCTCTATACGAAAATAAATCAACTAAATTCAATTTAACAAAAAACCAAACAGCAGCGTTGGTCGCATGATCAAATTAAAGCTCTAAGTTAGTAACGAATGGGCTGCAACGGACTTAAAAAAGGAAAAATGCGTTACAAAGAGAATCCGGGCAAATAGAGAGACAGAGAGAGAAAAAGAGATACCGAAAGACCCTGCCGGGAGATAAGCAAATAAAGATAAATGGATAACGGACTTGCTATGTGTATTACGAGCGCCGCTGAACATTTCACTGACGTCTATATACAGTTCACTGGGAATGGAAGATTGAAACCGCTAGCTGGACATGCTTGCATTTATGGAGGTTGTATGAGATAAAATCCGCACAGCAGTATACTCATATACATTAAAATGACTTTGATATGACAGATAACTTACTGGTTATATAAATATATTGAATAGCTCGAAACTATAAATAGAATATCTCGAAAAGAAAATTAAATAAGCTCTAATTAGGACCTGAAGAAGTTGTGTTATTATTAATATTATTTAGGCTTTTGATTAGGTCCTAGTTCGAGACTTTGCAGGGCCTAACGGAGTACCGAAGATTAGATCTACCTAATTGAATTTCTACTTGAGCTGTTAAAAAAATAAAATAAGTAGTTTTTTAAAAATATATCATGCTCAAAAAATCAAATCACTGTTGATTCGATAAAATTTATGAGGAAAATACTTAAAATTCGGTCAAAATATTATGCATACATCAGACAAATCAGGCATCATAAGCAAAAAATGCAAAGGGCAGCGATTTTGTCCAACATACGTCACAGATGTATTTTCGTAAATATAAATTCGACAAATAAAGTTTAGCATTGAGGATTTACAGAAGTTTTTGCGCACTCGAAAAATGTTATAGTTTTTTCTGATTTTTTTCATATTATTTTCAAAGATTCACAAATTCGAAAAACGTATAATAAATAAAGCTGAATATGACGAGAAAATTTGTAAAATGCATGAATACAGCGCAATGAGTATAAAAATTGGAGTTATTAATACATACAAAGATTAATACATACAAAAATTAATACATACAAAGAATTTCAAAACTATTTACGTGATGGTTGCAGTAAATAATATTTTTGCTTCCTCATAGAGGAAGCTTTGTAATAGTAAAATTTTGAGTTTCGTCAAATCGCTTTAAAAACATGTTTATAAGTGTTAGAAGTTCAAAT
>JAPYZA010003166.1:0-18229 GCA_030522685.1 Eupelmus azureus | reverse complement strand
CCACTGCCCTATCCACCCATCACTTGTCCCTCTCTCAAAACCCCATATCCGTCGTAATTTTTATATCGAAAAAGCCCAACACCCAACCCGACGAAAAACACTCGTCGTAAACGAGGTGTCGGCTGGCCGACCCTAGCGCACAATGTGACGACGACGCCGAGAGCAGCGTCTGGATATTGTCGTTCTCCATCGGCGCGCGTTGACAGTCGGGCTCGTTACGAGATTCCGTGAATGCTATCTTTCCTCTCTCGTCGCTTGCGCGCTCGTCCCTTTTTCCTCTGCTCTTCTTTGCCGCGCGCGCGAAATATATGTATTTGCGAAAAAGCAGGGGCAGCTTTAAGACTGCGCCGAGTGCGACGATATTTGAATGGGGGGATTGCTTATTATTTTTAATTGCGCGTCAATTATTGCGGCCGGCCCGCCGGGATGATTTATTCGTTTTAATTTAAATGATAATGTTGATAGCTGGTGAGTTCGATGTTTATGCGCTTTATGCGAGAGTGGTAATTCTTCTTTTGTTACAGCTGTTTGCTTGGAATGTTTATGAACGTTTAATGCTCGCGCGCTCTAGGACTTTTGTGTACGAGTTGTTTTATGAAAATTCCTGCTTATTACGAGTTAATTATCCCCGCGATACAATGCATCGCATTAGCACTTACAAATAATCCAAACGCTCGTAAGAAAGGATTTCATTGTTCATCCATCATAAAAGCACTCGGCTATCCGTATCCCGATTTCGAAATTACAGATGCCTTTTATCTCGATCTATCGGCTTGTAAGTTCGCCGATGCCGCTTACATCACGTACTTAACGCACATGACAGCCATAAGTGTTGTACTACACGTCTACATACACACCTCGGCAGCTATGAGTCACGCGGTGCTATACCCGAGAAAAACTGCCTTATAAAAAAAAAGTACGGCGAGATATGTCCCGCTCTTAGTCTCTCGATCGCGTAGGACGATTAGTTCTATTTTAAAGGACATTCCGCGGGCTGTATAAGAGCGAAGTCGCGGCTGTATGCCGCGCGAGAGCTGCGATAATCTCGGTTCGATTTGGCCGCGGTTTAAAGTCGGGATTAAGCCGAAGTACATAAATCCAGGCGAGACAAGTCAAAGTACGGCATAATAGATTTATCGGGCGCTCAAGAGGGAGAGAGGCGAGCACACGAAGTTAAAGAGAGGGGCCCGAGAGATAAAGAGGGGAAAAGGGCGCTATTAGCATTTGCCGAGTGAATTAGTGAGCGTACAGAATATAAGTGTGATTTTTTGAAAAATAGAACGTTAACGCTAATTGTTAATATTAAACGAAAAATTATGAAATAGAATTTACAATTTACTCTACTATAACTATCGAAAAACTCAACATTTTGCATCAAACCAACATCACGTCACTCATCAACGCACTTACCCAGCAGCCCACGTAACATAAAAAGATCGTCAGGCATCCTCGGAAAAGAGAATAGCCCGCGCTTTGGCGTCCAGTCACGAGCCGCCGCCGCCGCGGACGGACCCGCGGGGTTTATCGCATCGATCGATCCATCGGGACCGTTTCGCTCGCCATTAACCCCGTAATCGACGGAACGCGTTCTCCGCTCTTCTTTCTCTTTCTATGCTCCGCGCAGCGAGCCACTCACTTTTATATATTTCCCACAACGAAATTGCGAGAGCGAGGCCTGGGCTTTTGGGACTGGGTGAACGGGATGGATGTACGGTTGGCTGGTGCATATGGATTGCTGAGGGACAGAGAGAGCTGGTTAGGTGGATTATTGCTCTTGATTTTTGGATGGTTTTTTGAAAATATGGTTTTTATGTTAGTATATATTGAGTGTTCAGAAAGTAGTAGCGTTATCGAAAATATATGGCGCGGTGTTGGATAGTAAATATTTGAACAGATGTTGGGTTGCATGAGTCACGGGTGAGCGAATCGCGACAAAAAACGGTATGCTATAATAATTCAGAATCGTATTTAAATAGAATTCAGTGTCTCTTTATTTTAAAAAGTTGAATGACAAATTATTATGGACAAGTGCATTTTGAGCAAACTTTCCGATAAATACAAAATTCTATTAAATTATTCAATTTTTTTTTCGCAAAAATGTGGATTTATTCTTAGCAAAGGAAGTTGACTGATTCATATACAAAAACAATTATCGATAAAATAAATTTAAATATACAAGTAACACAGTGACATCCCGCCTCATCTTAAATTAAATCCAAGTTCCGCTGTTGCTATCTCATTAATCTCTACCTTATTCTCTCTACCGAATACCTTATATCTCTACCGAAATTCGCATATCACCCACTGAGCCCTTCCTTACCCTCGAACCTTCCGTCTTCAAAATCAGATTACCCATCTTAACGCCACATCTCATCCTTATCGACACAAAAAAGCCATGGACTTTGACCACTACTCCAGATCTCTCACCATCAGCGCTCTCCACAGGCTTGTCTCCGCAACCATTAAACAAACATCATTAGGCAAGAAGCAGTGAGCGCCTCCCAAGTTTCTCACTCCCCATCTCACCACCTCCTCGCTCCTTATTCCACCACAACGCTCCTTCCGTGCGTTATCGTCCCTCTCTTTTTGGCCCGCTCGATCGCGGCCAGGTGCCGCAGAGCAGCAGCCACTCTTGCCAAAATACGCGCGCCGGGCATTATCACTTTCTCGCCGTCGTCTCTTGAATTATCAAGCCTCGGCGCCTTTAAGCCTCCCCCACGGCTCGATAAGGAACTCGCCTTGTCCCTCCACCGTCGCTGCACCGCGCGGGGGAGTTTCGAAACTCGCCTGGACGGCTGCTACGTTGTAGTGACGACGACGGATCAAGGAAAGTTCTATGTGATTCAGGAGCGATCGGCACTCGGCAAGCTGACTGACCCCGGATCATCCGGCTATTTTACGATCCGAGCTTTTGCAAGCTCTTTTTCCTCTGCGTGGCTTGGGTGCTTGTCAAGAGAGTTTTCAGGAGTATATCGAGTGGCCGCGGCTAGGTGGAAGTTGAAGGGCTGTTGCACTGGCGATTGAACTCTTGAAATTTTTATTAAATCGCCGGGCTTTTAGCAGGACTTTTTACGTTTAATTCGGCTTGACGAAAAGTCGTGGACTGCAATTATTTTATGACGCTTAATTAAAAGCGGACTTTGTAACGGGACGCTCTCTGTATGCAAAACGATGCATTAATTAATACGAATGGCTAAATAATAAATTTGGCCCGTTACAATAAATCATGCAATCGACAGGATGGTAGAAGAAGTTATCCGTAATGATTTATGTAATGGAAGCTATAAATCGCTCAGTGCGTTTAATAATTAAGTGAAAGATGTGGGTCGGCCATAATGAATAAATTATCTTTGTTGCAATGCGCGCGCCGCGAGAGAACAACAATTTTCACTCCAAGAATTTTTCGAGAGAGCTCTCGCCTTCTCTTTGTAATTCAATTACAATGGAGATCATTAATTACGAAAATGATAAAGTTTTTCCGGCTCGGTCTGCTAGTCTGTTGACACAAGTGAAACCTTCCTTATCGATGCATCACCAATTGTCATGGTTACTTCGAAACCACTCGGCAGCTGATTACGTTCCGAGTAAGCCAAATGAAAAAGCGAGCCAGATACGATCGATACGAATTGATTTTAATTTCGATTATGACGAAGGAGAGAGAGAAACTTTCTTTTCAAAACGAGACGCCGACAGACTACCGCGCACAGCTCTTACATACACGGAGCCTCCCGACAAAGCAAAGCAAACGCCGAGAGTGAAAAGTTGAAAAGAAGTACAAACAGCGGGTACACAAAACCTCTTTTGAAAAGGCGCGCAAAATAAGCACAGCCACGCACAATCGCGATGTCGCGCTCAGGTATTCAGCGGCCATTAGCACAAAGCCTCCGAGTCTCTCCTTTTTCGTAGCCACATATATCCTCCCGTGCGCGTCTGCTTGAAAAATGGCCCTTTTTTACTCTCCCGGCTCGAAAATTCAAATCTAAATATCGCCGACGTCGCCCGGCAAACAAACACGACTCTCTCTCTCCGTGTAGATGGCACACTGGTTTGACGGCAAATATTTACAGGAGACCACGGGGCGGCGCGACGGTTGCGGCCTCCGATCTCCTCTCCTCCGGCGCACTTTTGGTTATACACACGCGTTGGCATGCCTATAAGTCTGTTTGCTTTGATAATACAAGATCCGGCCGGGCGGAATTATTAATGCGTCAGCGCCGCCGAGCTCATGAGCCTCATCGGCGAGAGACTTTCGCTCTCCTCCTTTTTCTCTCTCGCGCCAAAGCCACTACTCAATGGCGTGCGGCGTTAAAAGCCGGCCGCCGAGCGAGTGTGTTTATCGATGTGTGCCGGCGTGCTGGTGTGTATGGCGGCCGGCCATCACGCAGATGTGAGGAGAGAGCGCGTCCGTGGGTGGAAATAGATATTCCGTGAAAATTGAATTAAGTCCGCTTTTACCGTTCGTCGTACGCGAGCGCGAGACTGTGGGTGCCGGAGTGCGTGGGAGCGCGGTTTGGGTTGATTAATAATGTGTGGATTATTTTAATTTACTTAGGCTGGGGAGTTGAGAGTGGAGTATTGGTTCTTTCGATTGATCATTGATGATTTTGCGGTTTAGAAATTTATTGAATTTTTATAAAAATATCATTGTTTAATTGAAAGAATTTTAAAGCTGGCTAAATAAATTAAAATAATCCACGCACTTACTTACCAAATAAATAATGTAAAAACCAACCCTAACACCCGCAAAACCAGCCACCCCCTCTCCATTCTTACCAACAAATAAATTACCACAGAGAGAACTCCTCTCCCATTAATAATTCCAGGCCGCAAAGTACGTAAAATACGCTGAAAATTTCATTCGGAGCAAATCACGGGTAAAGCCGCTCCCCCCTCTCGCGTTCAAACATCGCCCGGCCGTGACATTCTCGAAGTTCGAGCTCTCGCGTAACTCGTCCCGCCTGATTCGCAGTCGAATCGTCCTCCCTGGCTTTGGCAAACTTTCTTTCGCGCTGCTGCTGCTGCGGCGACGACTAGTGGGAGGGCGAGCAAGCAAATGCTACCTCCACCTGCCGCGTGTGTTTGTGCATAGGAACTTTCGCGAGGCTGTTTTCTCGGTCTGGCGCGATTACCGTTTTGGGGGATGGAAGCGCGCTGGGAATGTTTGGTTTTTGATGGCGTTTTGTTTGAGGTTTTGAGATTTTTTGGAAAAGTTGGAATATTTGGGGATTAAGCCATTAGTGTTCTTTATTGCTGGCTATATATTGGGTTTATTAGACTGGATGATTAAGTCTTTCATTAAATCTTACATTTCTAGCTTCCTAAAAACGAGTTTAATAAAGCCAGACCGAAAAGCCACGTTTCGACAATAGTAAATCTTTCTCCACCGGGAGCTCGCTCTCGCGCGACTGTAACGTTAGCTCGCTCGAAAGGAACAAAAGTGCCCGTCGTAGAAAATGGGCTCTTTTCTCTCTCTCTCTCTCTCTCTCTTTCGGTCTATTCGGTGAGAAAGAAGTCGCGGTTTGGGGAGAAGAAAAAGACGCCCGAGTATAGGATACTCGCGCTCGCTGGCCTACTTTGGGCCCTGGGGTAGCACGCGCGCAAAGAGCCAGCCCATTAAGCCAGCCGAGTCGAGAAAAATCGCTGCCGCGCTAGCTAGCCAGCCTCGAAATTCTAATTTTCTTCCTCGCTGCTATCGTTTCTTCCACTCTCTCTTTCTCCTCTCGTCCCGCGCTGCGCGAGTTCTTGTACGGCTGTATCGAGTTTTCTCGGGAGATCGTTTGAAAAGTGTATATATACTGCAGTAGGAGGAAATTCTAGTAGCCAAAGTTCGCTTTAAAGCGCTGCGGAGCCGAGGTTAAACTTAGTTTGATGCTGCGTTTCCTTGTTTAAATGTGAATTTCGCCGGCGTAGAGAGTAATGCCGATGTACCTTTTTGCCCTTTCGGAACTCTCTCGCTGCGCTAAGAAGAAAATGATCAAACAAAGCGGCCCGCTGCTGCTGCCGCCGGGGCACTCTTGCAAAATTCAGGATATTACTCTTTGCCCTAATGTAACGACATTTGCCTGCCTGGCTATATATATATATATATTTCGAAAAATAAATTCTTGAAAATCTAATGTAATCGCGCTGCCATTTTCCTTCCTTTCTCTGTCTCTCTGCCTATCTCGCAACTTTATCCAGACCGCAAAAAGCAGGCTATTTTTGCCACGGCCTGTATATGCAAGACAATTTAAGTATTCAGCGCCAATTCTTTCACACGAAATTGCTCGGCATTCGTCGACGAATTTCGAAAGAAGCGCGAACGTTTACGAAAAAGCCGAAAAGAAAATCACCTTCTCGCTCCATCCTTTTCTCGATCAACGAAAGCGCGCGCAAATTTACCACCATTAGCGCAAAAACGCGTGTCTTCGTATATACATTTTAGACCCCGGATTAGCCTCTCACTACAGCGCAAAAGCATATATACAGTCCCACAAGCCTTAGAAAAGCGCGTGGCCTGTGATTAGCCGACGCACCGGCCCGAGGCTAATAATTGCATTTCGCGCCTCTGGTAATGCAGTAATTACAAGGGGGCAGATACGCAAGCGAGCGCGAGTTATTTATTTATGTTAATCTACGCGCGGATGCGGAGGTATCTTAAATGGAATCGCGAGAGATGGTACCCTTGTTCTCTTCGGGCTTTCTCCGTCTGTTTCTTCTTCTTCCTCTCGTCGTTGATTCGTATTTTTTCATCAGCGGCTGGACCCGCGCATGCGGTAAGCCGGAGACTCGTCGAATGTTCCTTTTGGAATAATGAAGCGCGATCTTTTAGCATGCGCTTTGCATAAATTTGCTCTCGGCTGTTGATAAATATCGGTTTTTAAATGCTTTTAAAACGGATCATTCAGAAACGCTAATAGTTAAAGGAGAAAAAAGTCTGGTGAATTTCTGTTTCTTTTATTTTACGCGCGCTCGAATCGTTGCGATGCAAACGGAACTGCGACGTAAAATATATTACGCTGCATATATGCTACTCACCCTAAAAGAGCATTTTGTATCACTCACTGAAATATGTAGCTCGTGGAAGACTAAACCAGTGTACAATTGTGGCAATTGAATCTCCAGCTGAATCAGCGTAAACGTTATGCTACGAGACACCGTTATAAGCCGAGCTTGTATAAGAAGGTTTACTAGAAACGGCACGTACGCTTCTCACTCCAAACGCATAACATCCGAGAGTCTATTTTCAAATTCCATAATGAAGCGAACGACTGTCAACATGATTTTTTACCTTCAACCCCATTCCAATTTCTTCCACAAATTAATCCGCTAACCAAATTCCCAAATCCCAGCCTTATTTTTACTCTCACTCACTACTTCACCCTCCATGAGTATCCAACGTCCCTCTACATTATCCCCAGACCCTTTCCCCTCCCACTCGCAACAAGCACGTCTCATATGTGCCCAGCATCCGATGGCAACTCGGGTAGCTCTCCCGCGAATATTGCACAGACGCGCGCGCCAAGGGATACACGTAGGACCGCACAGCCGGACCCCGCGCGCGCTAAATTGTCTATTTACATAATGCCGGCGTAATTAAGACGTAAGCGAGCTTACTGCCGGCGCGGCGTACACGTGATACGCCGTGCAGAGACGCCGGCGCGTAGTTCCCAGAAATCGAGTTGGCTATTTTGCAGGAGCCCGCGAAATTACGCTAATTAGGATCGCGAGAGTGTCTCGACTTCCTGGTTGCTGAGAGAAAGGGGGCAAGTTTAAGCTTTTTCGCTGTCTCTATTTCTCTCTTTGCGTAAGCTGGAGTGGAGGGATTGAGTGCATCGGATGATAATTGAAATCTGAATGATTAACACTTCAATTATCTTCGACAAGAAGGTGAATTCTATAATGAGCTGTGGAAGAAGTACTCGTTGCATGCACTCAGACGTGGCACGAGTCGCATGAAATAAAGAAGTTGGAAGGTACATAATGGAAAGGATAAAGTGTGCTCGTCATTGTTAAACTGACCAAATTCATTACGAGCCCCGGAACCTCGTAATTTATCCCTCTCTCCCACTTTTTCGCCGAAAAACCAGCTCCGCGCAGTCAATTATCCTAACAATGAAAAAGTCGAAAGAGAGAGCTGTAGCCGCCTCGTAAAACCAGATCATCGGGTGTAAAACTCGGCCCCGAGAGCAATAATCAATAGTCTTCGCAGCCGCAGCGCAGAAAACCATAATTTCAATTTGCCAAAGGTGCGCGTCGGGGGAAGATTGACTCGTTAAGGCTTCGAAAAAGCCGGTGATTTATGACGCCCCCCTCTCCTTTCTTTTGCGTGCGTATACTTTTACGATCGGTCGCCAGAGCAGTTAACTATATACATATATACAGGCACCCGCGATTTTGGGCTGCGATGGGCCATAGGGAAGGGGGACGAACTCGGAAGTATCCCACGCTAGTCGCTCCGACACGCTAGGTATATATATGTGGATGGGTGCGTGAAGGTCTGGATACTGTTGGGACCGTATAGAAGCGTATGTAGTAGGTAGGCTAAGAGCGTAACTGTAGAAGTTATGATTTTTAGGGATGTTTGTACCGTCGCTATGTACCCGGCTGTACTGTGTGACTAACTTGGAGGTGATGGTCTAGGGAGAGTTGCCAAAAGTTACAATGGCCGTTCGTTAGCATATTTTAATAATGGATTCGCGCGTCGATTTCACTGGCTATTCAAATGGCTACTTTCGACTGCGTATTGTTTTATCAAAAAACCGGTTGAGATTCCAAATTAAATTCAATTATACAAAAATAAATATTAGTTCGAAGAGCTGCCCACAATGCCTCCAACTTCAACTTTTCAAACGCGGCGTAATTTCGTTTTCCAAAACCTCCCGGTGTAAGCTTTAATTTCAATTACCCCGGGACTTCATTGTCGACTCCGAGTTTACTGTTACACCCAGTGCTCATTGTAGCCGAGCCTTTAATCCTAAGCAAACCCAAGAGTAGAATAGCCGCTCACCACACACTCACACACTCATACACATATATACACACATACGCAGCGATTTCCAAAACGAGAAGCTCAGGCAAAGATGTAGATAAAAGCTGGAAAGAGAGTCGCTCCCGAGGTATGCGCGATATTAGCGTATACACACTCGCTCTCCTCAGCTCCCAAGAAAAGGTCCCATACACGCGCGCGCGCAACACGGGGATATTAATGGCGCGCTCAGGCCGGACCGTTTGCACCGGCGCGCGCACGACATTTTAATCTTTGTCAGTCGCGAAGCGTATCGCCGCAGCCGCTACCGTCGCCCGGATATAAAGCTGAGAGAGACGACGGCTAGAAAAGGAGAAAGGTGAAGGAAAGCGCGCGACTTGATTTTTCATAAGCTGAGATGGAGAGAGAATTGCCGGTCGTGCGTGTAAATAGAGAGAGGGGCATGCAGCTTTTTGTACCTATTAATGTACATATTAGAGGGAAATTAATTGCGTTCCCGATTGAGCCTGGCTTATTATATTATGTCGCTAGCGGTCTTTTAAGTCTCGCGCGAAATGCCGTTTTGAGAGACGCGAATGGCGTCGCCTGTGTACACATCATAAGCGGCGAGCGTGAGTTGCATTTGTATGAGAAAGCGTGAATTATACATCAACTCTTGATTGTTCGTTTTTACCGTGCGGCTGTTGGTGATTATTCAATAAGTCGCTTTTCAATTTACCGTCTTTATTTCACGGTGTATGTGATCAATCAGTTTTTCAATTTCGTTTCTATGAAGCATTAAGACGCTTACAAAGATTTCACTTTTTAAAAAGGGTTCGCGTGATCAGAAAGCTTTTGCTCTAATAAATTATCCTCGCTCTAATTGTACAATTGAAATTCCAAGAGAGCCGTCCTCTCAACTCTCCAAAAGACTCCTATTATTTAAATCTCTAACTCTCTCAGTACGCACATACGCAACGTCTCGCGCTCTCCAAAATAGAATGGCGAGCTTGCGAGCTTTAATGAGTTTATTATCCTAAAGCCCGTCCTCGTGTCATCCCCGTCTGCGGTCTACTATAAACACAGCCATTACATTGAATATTTTTGTTTATACCCACAGCAATGGCACGACAATGCCAAAAGACACTGGCTTTCTCGTAAAAATACCCGACATCAACTTCCGCGCCGAGCTTTAGCGCGCGTGACAAAGACCCTGTCGCCATAGTTAATTACAACGCGCGCGGAGGAGAGCCAGCCCAAGAGAGAGAGAAGAGCGATAATTGGGTACATGCCGATGTCGCTCGAAAATAACACGAGCTTGCCTTTCTCCCTCTCCTTCAGCGATGCACATATAGGTGCGGGAATACTTTATTCGCGCGCATAACGCCGCTGTATTTATGCCCGTACTTAGTGCTATTAATGCGCGCGCCCGCGAATTTTGAGCTGTGAATGTGCGAGAGTTTCGCAAGCGAGCGTTTCTGGCTGCGCACGGTTCGATCGTGCGCGCATGGCATATAAGAGCGATTTGTGCATGCGCTAGAGAAAACACGATGCGATTTATGGTGGTTGGGCTGGTGAGTTACCGAGTGGTTGGATGGTTTTGTGTTAATACGCGTATGGACTTTTGGGGATTGGTGGACATTGTTTTTTGTAGGGTGGGGTTGATTGGGGTTGGAATGAGTTGAAATGTTTATAGATATAGATTAATAAGGGTTTTTGTTATTGTCGAAGTTTGCGATTTTTTCGTTTGTTTAATATTTCCAGTGTTAGTAGTTTAGATTGGCACTCGAAGATATGTCAGTGTCTGACAATCATATCGATTCTTAAATATTCATATTTTTAGCGACGGCTTATCAGAATATTAAATCACGAAAGCAAAACCGTCAACTATAAATCATCCAGTCTTTGATCCATCTTCAAACATACATAAAACAACAGTTATTTGTTTTTTCCTCGTATGTTGACTAGAACCAAACATTAATATCAAAGGAAAATCAGATAAAGCAGTTCAGTGACAGTATCGTTATTTTAGGAGAAAGTAGAACAATTACTCTTTTCAAAAAGAAATCGTTCGTTACTCAAGCTACTAAATCATTAAAAAAAAAACCTTAACTATGCGCTCTAACAACTAGTCGTAAGTTCTAGTAATAGTCCACATGCATACACTCATTAATTGATTTTATGAGTCTAAAAATAAGTATCTCAAATCAACAGCACGGAGACACATAATTTAAATAAAAATAAGTAAATTGACAAAATTTAATTTTAAAAGTATCATACTGTATCAAATACTATATCTGATCCAAATTTTTAGTAAAAACACTTATTTCTCATTTCACACGCACCGACACACCCGTAACCACTCCACCCTTTCCACCGCCACCTCCCCGCACTTCCCCGAACCTCGCCAACCAATCTCAGCACTACAACCTCGACTCATCACCCACGCCCACGCCAGGAAATCGTCTAAATAATTCACACGACCAAACAACAAAGTGCGCATCCGGCACACGCATTTCCAATCGCGCTCGCACCAAACCGCCCACTCAACAATACCCCAGCCACGCACCCACGCTAAAAAAAAAACTACACTCTCCACTCCACGAAGAAAAAAGAGCCTGAGCGCGCTTGCATTCATTCTCGTCTAGATGCGCGCACGCTAGTCTCGTTATCGCTCTTAGCGCGCGCGGTGCACGCACGCACGCGCGCCGCGCTCGTGTCCCAAAAGGATAGATACACACAGGCTCGCGTGCAGCGCCGGCGGTAGCTCGGTCTTTCCTCATTTTTATCGGACCGCGCCGCCGCCGCGACGCGACGATCTCTCTCGTTAAGAGACTCGTGAATTTAATCGAGCTTAGCTTGTAAGGAATTATGTGTACACGCGCGCCGCTCGACGTGGATAACGAGTCCTGTGATAGAAAGTTCGGTGGGTGTGCGGGAGTGGAAATTACATGCGGCGCCGGGCGTCGGGGAAATTTTTTCTTGGAGAGGTATCGGTTTTGTCGGGTGTGTGGAGTGATTTTTCGCGAATTCCTTGCCGATGCTTGTTTTGTAGCGCGATGTTGCTGGGAAGCTGTGTAGTCGTTTGTTAGGCGGGGTGTAAGAGATGGATGTGGATAGGTGGTTTTTGGAATTTACGAGTGGCTCTGGAGGTCTTAACGGATTTGTTTGACTTTTGTGTTTAGATGTACCGTTAGCAAGATGAATTTTCGTTCGGAACAAACGATTACTTGTCCCCCTCCTCTTCTTCATTAGCGCCATAGAAAAATCCAATCCCAGAGCAAACGTCCAAGAGAAAGCCCCATCCCAGCAGAAAAATCCATCCCAAAAATAAAAAACAAACCGCCCAGAAAGCGCACATATCCGAGTATCAAGCCCGGGACGATCCAGCCCGGCGTCTCTCGCATTCCTCGCGAGCTACACTCGCACGGCTGCCGCGGCGCGAAGACGATAAGAGCGCAGCGCGCGCGGATTGTTGTTATGAAAATAAACAAGGGGCTGCGAGCAATCCGTCGATATACACCGGAGCACTGGAAACACCTTGTACAGGAAATTTACTCGCGTTTCTCGTGTCGATCGATAAGGTTTCTCTCTCTTTCTCGGGCTGCTATCTCGTTGCCGCTGACTGAGTAAACTCGTTTATCCGTCGCGCTCCGTGGAGTTTCTTTTGTTTCGCAATCAGCAAATGTGCCACCGTAGCTCGCGCTCTCCTGGCACTTATGGACGCAGCGCGCGTGGATATATATATATATATATATATAGATGTGCGATTGCGCTCGATCGGCTTGATATTATTGTAGCTCGGATGTGTATTAAATTGATGATGATATCAATCAGTTAATTGGAAGCCGGTAATTACTTTCAACTATTCTGTAATTTGATGTGACAAACGTTTTTCATTATTTAATGGCGGCGAGAGCAAGTTGGATTTAAAAATAAAATTCAATGTTTCGTTTGAATTTCATAAATATTTATTGCGGCTTGGGAATTGACATGATACAAGTTCATTTGCTAATTTTGAGTTAGATTAGTATACAAAAAGCGAAATATTCACTACGGAGTAACGAACTCGGAACACTGAACAAATTCAACACCCTAATACACAGTATAAAAATCAGCGTCAGTGCATCAACTCAATAGACCTCCATCCGTCCGCTGAAATTAGTAACACGTCTTAGATTTATAGGAGCCTAATGCAATCAAAATATATCCTCAAATCCGACGACAAATTCGATTTTTATTACGCGAGAATGATCCGCATAGGGACGGCGTCCCGTCTAGCTTGCTTACACACATGTGGTCGAAAGCCGGTATAAAAATCAGTTACGTATCCCACACAAGCCGACCAAATCGAAGGGCGAGGAGGTACGCTGCGCATCGGGAGCGTCTGCTTTGACGTACGAAAATCCCCATGAATAACAACAGAGCCTGGCCGCGGACAATCCCCGATTTACGGGAAAGCCACCGAGATTTTTACCCCCCCCCCCCATATTTAAAAGCCATGGGTGCGTAAGTGCGGTGGTGACAAAGCCTCGGTGCAGTAGCTATATACTATAGGGAGAGAGAGGAGACAATGCGCTCGTTCTCACGAGGCGGTGCGTAGCTGATATAAATTAGCGGGGTCACACCCCCCCACCCTTATCCCAACGGCGAAGGGAGAGCGGACCCGCAAAGCCGGCCCAAGGATGGATGGAAGAGCACCCCCTAATTCAATCTTCACTCTTTCGCTATCACATAAACCGCCCGCTCGCGCAGTTCGATTCTCCTACGCACAATGATGATCGCCAAATTGATCGAGCGTTGACTTTTGAACTCCCCCTTAAGGGGTGGAGAAGGGGTACTTTGGCTATCAATGGGTTTTATGCTCTGCTCCTGGAGAGTGCTTTCTTTTTTTTATTCTTCGGCTTTGAGGCGTATAAAATCTGGGGGATTATTTATTATGCCTTTGGCGATGAAAGTTAAGGAAAAGTTATGATTAGTTGCGAGCGGGACGGAAGGCTACGGCGGTCCCTTTTTCCAAGTTTAAAGCGCGAATCCGGATTTATTTTTCAAAGTAAATAGACTGTAACTCAAACACTAAAACCTGAAATATGGTCTACCGGATTTAGCTATTAGTTTTCCAAATGATTTTTTTTTTACAATTTTCATAAAGAAATTAATAGCAGAGCGAAAATTGATTTCAAATTGATTTGTAGTTTCAAATATAGATTCTCGAAATTAATAGGCTTTTTTAATTAATCAAGCTCGAATTAGCATTTTCATTCAATTACTGCTCCCAGTCCCATTTCGATTCCTAATCAAAGTGACACATAATAAATGTTTATTATAACGAAAAGTGACTTTCTAAACATTGATTACGGTCATTACATAAGTAACGTACCGGCGCACGTTAATTCTTACGGACAAGATTAATTTGGAAGTCGCCGCGGCTATCAGAACGATTAATTTCATTTTTATGCATATAATCCCAAGTGACTTTATGCAACCCCGAATTACGCAACTCAAATTAATACGCAAACTCGCGCCAACTTCCGACACTTCCTCTCCCCCGCGCGAATTTTCATAAACGCCAAAATCCACCTAGCGGTGTCCAGCGTCACCAAAACCACTTCAGAAAGCTACAAATCCAATGAAACTCCGTCTCTTTCCAACGCGCGTAAAATAGTTTGCCCACGGCTTAACTCGAGAGTATCTCCCGTAACGCGTCTATGAGAACCTCGCACAGCACAATACTCACAATATATATATAATACAGCCAGTGCGCTCACATGCGCGTGCGTCAGAGAAGCAGCCGGACACACACGAGCATCCATATGTCAGCCGGCGACTATATACGCGCCATATGCGAGCGAGTTCGAGGGCCGTCCCGTGCTCTCTCTATATATATATACTCCAGTGCTCTCGCTCGCGCGCGCGAGCACGAATTACATCGCGTTAATTGAATACGCGCCCGGTAAACTGCGAAGTAAGAGACGCGCGCACGAATGACACGTTTCGCTGCTGGTGCTGAGTGGCCAGTGCGCGGGCTTTGATATATAGATGTATTTTTATGGTATTTTTTGGGGCCTGGCTGTGAGAGCTGTGTTATTATTAGTGGGGGGTGGTAATTGTAGTGTGAATGACCTTTTTCGGTTTGTGGTTGAGTTTAATGGGGTTTTTGTATTTTCTTTTTGGGATTATGGTTTAGGTCTGGCGGAGTGAGTCAACAGTTTTATTGTGGTCGATAGTAAAGCGCTTCGCTTTTTATTTCTCAATTTCATTTATAGGAGCAGGGCTAATCTACCGTTTGATCACTTCTATTAAAACTTATAACATCTATATATACGTAAAATCGAATCGTATCCTCCAAAATTAAATATCAATCGTCAATAAAACAGCTGTGACTTAAGCAACCGATAAACAATGTAAACCTCTCAGAAAACGTACAAACAAGTCCAGTCAATAGCACTCAACCCAGTTATATATCCTCACACATATACCACGTACATACTCAAGCTCGTTGAGCGTACGAAAATAAATGCAGTCGGACGGATATCTCTCTCCGAAATACACAGAGCTCGGCGCGCGAGACGATAAGTGTATACGACAGTTATAGAGGATCGCTTCATCCGATGTTGATACCGCGTGTAATGAGAGACAGGCGCAGCTGGCCCTCGAACGAAGAGAAACGAGCGACGACACGACTCTGAAAATCCGCGCGCTCGCTCTGTGAGTCTCTCTCTCTCTCTGTCCTCGCCTCTCTCGGGGTAAAAACCAGAGAAGAGAGAAGAGCCGCCCAAAGATAGAAGTCGGCTCGGAGAGAAAAAAGAGGGCGAGAATTCGGGCTAGTGAATGAGATTCGGACTTGTAGAGCGGAAAAATCGAGGCGGCGAGCGTGAAGGGCCGGCGCGATGTATACGCGGACAAAAGGGAGAGCGCGTTTATGTACAGGCAGAAGGACACTAGGTGAGAACACAAAAGGGACGGTCCGCCTCGTATATATGCCCTCTCTGTGCTCGCTGCTCGCTCCTTTTTTTTCCTTCCGCAAAGTGCGTATATATCCGCCGCGGAGAGGGGGAAAAGAGAGGAACAAGGAAAGCCGAAGAAGCACTTATTTATTGCCGGTTTTAGAGAACAGTGCCCGAGTCTGTCTGCGAGTCGGCGCATGTGCGCCTGAGATATCGCTGACACGCGCTCGGCGACAACTTCATTATGGACGTTCTCTCCCTCTTGGGATGGAAGCGCGACGAGCGGAGGGGGGGAAAGAGAGAAAAGAGAGCTTTTAGGCTTTCAGACTCGCGGGATTTTTATATCGCGCGCTCTCGTGATTTTCCACGCTGCGCCGGGAAAATAAGATCCCCTTTAATCCCCTCCGGGGGCCAGCCTGTCGTGGTTTGCGTCCCATTAGCGTACGCAAATTGCCAGCTGCACCTAGAGCGCAGCGGCGACACAATGGCGACTTTTTTGCCGCCTCCCCCCGCCGCTCGGCAGAAACAATTGTTCCCGAATTGAGCGAAGATGGGTATCGTTAGCCGGGCGAGCTTCGGCCGATAGTTTTTTCTTTTTATTTTGGTTTGAACGGTGGATCGGGCGTGTTTTGGCTTTAAGGTCGGCTGGACGAGTGACGTTTTTTTTGCGCTTGGAAATGCAGCTTGGAAATATTTGCCGAGTTTGTTTAGCTTTGTTGTTGTGGTAAAATGGACGGAAGGCTTCGGGGAATAAATAGTTTTTGGTAGTGGTATGAAGCAAAAATATTTGCTTTTGATTTGCGAGGAAAAAATGTTTTTCATCTAAAATCTAAAAATTTTGGAAAAATATTGACGTTGAAACAAAGACCAGTACGCATACACGCTTAAAATCAATATATACATTTCCGCAATATTACATCTGACAGAAAAACGAACATTTTCATCAAGTCGAAACGCTGTATCAATATACCTAAATTCACATCGCTACAATTCACAGTTAATTTTCCCAAATCGGCCCATAATCCATTTAAGAGATTATTTTCGTGAGCACCGCTTAATCAGGCGAGCGAATAAAAATGACATAGCCGCGCTGCTATATGCCGGGGAAAAAAAGTTGAGTAATAGCGTAGGCGGCGGTTCGGAAAGCCGCTTCTCGCTTTCTTTCTCTCTCACTCTTCTTCCTCTCCGATAAGCGTCTTATCGGAGCCGGCATATTAAGGGAATTGCCTTGAAATTCAGCAAAAGAAGGCTCCATTACACACAGCCTCTCTCTTTCTCCTCTTGTTCCATGAACGCTTGGCCTTGTTTGCTCCTTCGCGCACAGCTGGAGGCGCCCCCGCGAATTTATTACCCCGAGAGATTATCCAAACGCGTAAATTCAATGAACATTCAATGAGCGATTCGTTAATCTAAATGTAGTTCCTGCGCTCTTTTCTCTCGCTCTCTTTCGGCTCCCCTTTCTCTTTTTCGATTTTATTGCCCCGATCGGAGTTTTAAAAGCCATTGCATGTTTCGCTCTTTCCCTTTGATATATCCGCGCGTGCACCTTCTCTTTTTTTCTTCCCAGCGCCAAATGAATTTTATTCTTCAAAAAGATTTTCCAAGTCTTTGTGAGCTTTGGCTTACAGAGCCAGAGCGACCGATCGATTAATCACTTCTCGCTCGCCGCTATATATCCTCTTTTTTCCTATGCTCGTTAAAGTCAGCTGCAGCCGTTGATTTTCTTCAGTTTTAATCATCTCGCGACTCGCTACCGCCTAACATCTGGATCGGAGAAATAAAAAAGCCGAGCGATAGCGTCAACATCGTCCGCGCTTATCTGGGGAGCCACCGTGAAAAGGTGGTAGCGCCGCACGTCTCGTCGACAAGCGATTGATCACAATCACGTATGAATGTCGGCGCGAAATTCTAATTAGACATGTTTTTTGCCACGCTGAGTTCTTGGATTTACGCAAACGCGAGTAATTCATCATCGGGCCGTGCTGCTTTTATTCTTATTTCATGCTTACGCTGCTGGAGAGCGATGTTTTTTCTTCGCCGCTGGATATATATGCGCTGTTATGTATTCGCAGAATGTGGTTAAATAATTGTATAACCACGGTACTAAACATTTTTTCTCCGCCTTGTTCAATCAATTTCGTTAACAATCTTTTAAAATCCAACGAATCATTACAAACGCACAGAGACAACGAAATCATTCCAAGCCAGAAACTCCGAAAACCGATCGAGCTCACCTAAACTCGCAATACGCTTCAATTAAGTACCCATTTCGAAATCACAGCGCGCGGATGTAGCGTCGCACAGTCTGCTGCTCACTCGTTATCGTCACTTCTCC
>JAPYZA010003165.1:0-15701 GCA_030522685.1 Eupelmus azureus | reverse complement strand
ATTTCGCCTGTGTTTGATTAGATCTAAAACACGTTAACTTTTTTTAAACAAGTTCCACATCCTATATCTTTAACTTACTTCACTCGCCACGTTTCTCTAAATTTTTTCAAAACCGAATAATTACAACTAAAACTAACGATTATACAAACGACCAATCGTCCATCGTCAAACTCCTTACCAACAATTTTCATATTCACAGCCAGCGCGATGATTGAGATATCCAACAAAAGCTATTGCAAAAAAGCCAGCCTTCGATACGCCACGATTACAGCCCGCGATACCATTCATCGCAGCTGTGTGTACAGATCTGGGCGCGATTTTTTCGTGTACCCTTTCTCACGGACAATCCCAAACACGCTAGAAGAAAGAGAAAAAGATAGAGAGAAGAAACGGAACCAGCGCTGCATAACTGTCCCAATTTTTCCTCTCCCGATCGCTAGAAACTCGCCCCCCGATCGTATCTCCATATCCACCGTAACCTTTGTCTTACCCTGACATCTCTGTCGCAACGCGATCTCAAAAATGCCACTCTACCATTTCGCAATCGCAATAACAAAGCAGGTCGGTCAAACCAGCCAATCCAAAAAAAATCGATCAACGGATAACGCGCTCTGAATCCATACTCGTCCCGGGGTAGGTTTCGAAAAAGCGCTCTAAAAGAAACCACGCAGCTTAATTGCCACTCGCGGGAAAACTTTTATAGACAGCTACATATAGAGAAAAAAAATGGTTTTTCTAAATTGCCGCTCGCTCGCGGAACGAGATCGCTAATAATAGCAGGCGCATAACGTTCGAGCCTCTGGCGCATTCCTCGGGGCGGCGCGTTTATTTCGTTTAATTATTTAAGGAGAGACCTGTCGCCGTCCCGAAGCTGCCCAGCGAGAATCGGCCATTAGCCGGACAATGATGGCTTTTCGTCGGGTCGTTTGTTAAGATTGTTTTCGACCTTTTTTGCAACGTTACGTTGTCACGCGGAGGAGGGTAATGTTGCGCTCGTGCCCGAGGGAATCTGGAGAATCGGGGACGAGAAAATGTCGGTTTACACGGAGTTAAAGTAGCGATGGATTCCGTGGAGCGGGAAATTTCATGTTACTATATAGGCCCGGTGTCTCTGCAAGAAATATTCCGAGGTATGCTCTGGTAAAGCAAAACGATAAATCAAGCGTTAATCACCGAACCAGAATTCTCTCTTAAAAGGCAAAGAACCAAATCGCCGCTTCATTAAGTACTCAGCGCGTGATCCGGTCAATTAAACTACCGGCCGACTGGACTCGGCATGTATCTACTGCTCTGGTGCGATGTGGCTATATGCGTAGTCCAAAGTTTGGCTGCATTTTTCCACTTTCCAAATCCCGTCGTGGAATAAAAAAGAATGCGGCTCGCTTTCTCCGCTTGAATTCCGCGGATAGCCAGCTCATAAACACATCTTTGGCTCGATATACATATTATATGAGTGATTGATCGCGTCGGGCTGGAATGAAAAGTGAAACGCCCGGAAGTTAAGGGGATATATAGTTCCTCGGATTGTGGAAATATGGACGGTATAGAAGTAGGTCGTTTTTTTAATGCGTTTTGACTATTAATTTTACCATAAGTTATTCAAGATTGTGCAACTTTTGCTCCACATCCTTGACGTTTCTTGCACTCCGTATACCCAAAGCCGACAAATAAAAAAATCTCAAAAAAACGCTCTTAAACAAAGAGTGCATAAAACCAACTCGGCACACTCTCATCCAGAAAGTATCCACTACTAACCGAAAGTAGAAAAGGTAAACACGCAGCCTCTCTCCCAACCATGCATAAAAAAATTTCGCAATGTTTACAATCCCCAGCCTCTCAGCAATCGCCCAGCCCCATCTCGCCGACCTCCAAACAAAGGAAACTGTTCTCAAGCAAAACTCGCGGTCCTCGCCTCAGCCAAGCACGGCAATAAAAAAGAACGGTAAAAGGGAAGTGGCCGGCGCTGGAGGGGTAGAGTCTAGAATGTGCGGATAGCGGCGGCAGCAGCCTTAAAGATACATACGCAGTAGTCCGCGCCGCAAGTCCCGAAGTCGCGGTAAACACGTATATAGCCTGCGCACCACTGCACTTTCTCCGTCCACTCTAAGTGTATCGTAAGTGACATAATTCCGTTTACAGTGTCCGGTGCACGCGCGAGCTCTAGTTTATTGAGGGGGAGTGCAGTTTTCCTCGAGCACCGGAGAGACCAGCATCATGCGCGGATTTTCGGCGGCTCTGATGCTAGTGTTCCTCCTGGACCTCGGCAAGGTAAGTATATATACACCTAAGCTAAGTGTACGCGTGTGTGTATCCTGTATGGTCTAATGTATAGCAGGTTGCGGAAAAGCGAAAGGCGTCGGCCTTAGAGCTACGAGCAGGGAAAAAAATAAAGGAGAGGAGTGTAAACGTAAGCTGGCTGTAGGCTGGAAGAATGAAACGCGATGTATAATTAAGTGGGATAATCGGCGAGGATAATAAACGACTTTTTTGCCGAGCCATTTATTCCGCGAGCGCGCGGATATTCAAATTTAAATCGCGAGGGAAAAAAGTAGCTGCGACGGGTTTTCGGAGGACTGAAGATTCGGGAAAAATATAGGGGCGACTGGCTGGTTTTTCTGGGATGGCTTGATAACGGTTTTATAGATTGTTATTTTCTTGGGAAACGAGCGCGTAACAGGCTGTGTGTGCATAATGGTATCAATTAGAATTAGAGGTACTTGGCGAATCTGGTGCTTGGCGGTGATCGGATTATTGCTGGTAAATTATCGGGCTATTAAATCGCTTTTTTCGAGCTGCGAGCGCTATTTGAGCGTTTGAATATTGCGCTTTCTAGTAGAGTTTGTAGTGAGGGGGGTGGTGGGGATTAAATGATGATAAAGCGATTTTTGCGTTTTATGAATGGGAGAAGGTTATGTAAAATAATAATTTCATTCCGCGTATTCATAATAATAACGTTTTAGGTTTATTAATAGTAGGTATACGTCGGGGCTTGGCTTTACCTTATTATTCCTGCTTTTAGTAATAATTATAAATTTTCAATAAAGAAAATCATTAATTTTGCATTTAACGCAAGCGAGAAGTAAGCTTCTAAATCTTTGTAAATAATTTGTTCGAACCAAACGCTTAACGTCGAGTGAAAATATAACTTTCAATTTCAGAGAGAAATAAAATCCACTGATAGCTATAAATGTAAATTTATGCAAGAAAGTATATCACAGTTTCGAAAAGAAAGCGTATCAAAACAAACTCTACCGTGACAGCGCCTTAATAAGAAAATAAAAAAATCCAATCTCGCAAAACTCAAATACATACATAATCAATCTTACCGATATTGTCATCATTTCAGGGGATCCAGGCAGAAAGCGCATCAGAATACCGGCTTCTGCAGACGATAGCCAGCTTCACTAAGCGCAAAAAAGAAGAAAAGAACAAGCAAGATCTGAGCAAAATTCCAGGCATCCCCTGGGTTGATTATCCGCTCTATCACGAAGTTCCGCAGACTAGTTTCAGCTGTGCCCATGTGCCGGCTGTGCCTGGGATGTATGCCAACATCGAGACGGGTTGTCAGGTAAGCTGATGGTCAAATAGTAAATTATTTTATTTAGATAGTGATGATCGGTTGCTTTTTGCAGATTAGTTTTCAGTATTTAGTTTGGTCGGGTTTGAGTTTTAAAATTGAAAAATTTGGATTCAGAACACCAGTATTTATAGTGATAATAAATAAGTTCGTAGTTTCTTTTATACAAATGAACTAGCCGCTATACTCATAATATCAAAATAAAATGCACTTCAAACATTTTATACGAATCAATAATTATACAAATAAATAACACACATAAAACAAGACAATTATTTTCTCTTACCATCGACTCTAGGTATACCACGTGTGTCACGACGGTCGTGAGGGCGATCAAGGGGCCGCTTTCCTGTGCGCAAACGGCACGATATTCAACCAAAAGGAATTCAACTGCGACTGGTGGTACAACGTGGATTGCGGCAATGCGCCGAGATTATACGAGTAAGCTTTATGTTTCTAATAAACGCTACATGGATTTCAGTCTCTCAAATTGTGTACTTTTATTTGTAGGTTGAATTTGGATCCTGAGACTAATCCGTACGTCCATCCGGCGCACAAGGAATACATTCGGCGCGAAAGGCTTGGAAGAATTGTCGTGTTGTAGATTAACGTTTGTCGAATTGTATTATAATGTAATATAATAATCTTTTGTATTCAAATAAAAGCTATATTTTATTAGGCGACTAAATATTTATCAAATACGAGCGTTTCGATTACTAAAAAATCAATTACTATAGGGTTAAAAATAATTATTAATATTGAAAAAGTATTAGTAAACTCAGTATTATTAAAAGTCATGATAGATTAAAAGCTCATTACGCACCTAGTGTTCTAAGGCGATTGCAAACAATCCATTCTGATAGTGAGAGCATATGCATTGCGTACAGATATTTTTTCTTACTATACGTGCGGAAAAGTTTGACTTTATGCACATTCTATTGAAAGTACTTTCAGATGATATTCATTCATGTCGAAAGATTCGAATCGATTTGTGCTAATTCGTAATATAATTAATTAGGTTTAATAAGACAATTTATCTGTATAAAAAATGTAAATATAAACTGCTCTTACATTAATATTTTAATGATGCTCATAAACAGCTGTAGTGTTTAATTTCTTCAAATATTAAAAATTACAATTTGTAATTGTGATAACAAAGAATGGAGCAAAACCACATAAGGGTAAAGTTGCATATAATAATGCGTCTTTGACGTAGTCATTGATAAGCAAAAATTAAGACGTACATAAATCTTAGTTTTAGCTAATAATTTTAGCTAGATTAATTTTAGTTAATAAGATAACTATAAAAAATGCCAAAAGCTAATAATATACAAGCAATAAATTTCGAAATTTTTTTTGCGATATAAAAGTGTATATTTTCTTTGAAAATTCACGCATATTAAACAAGTAATTACATTACATCTAAAAATAAATTTAAAAAGGGAATTTTACGAGTCATTATACTGAAATTTTGTAAAAAAAAATATTTTTCTTAATCTAAAAAGAAATAAACGATATGAAACAAACAAAAAGAACAGCTGCTAATTCATTGGCACTTAGCTTTCTCAAACTTTAAAGAAGAATTTGAAAATAAATATTTTAAATAAAAATGTATTATATGCATAAATGTTTGTCAAAGAATACAGTAGATGTCAGTATACTCCAGTAACAGTACGCTATTATAATGAAACTTGTTATCATGTAATGTAGATGATCTATTTTATCGACGAATTAAACGTAATCCATTCAAATATAAATATATTCAATAAATATTTTTTATTTTTAATTATAATACTTTTATAATATTTTCTCGCTTATAAAGCTCTTTTTTCGTATTTTGCCCAATGAATAAGAATCTTTTTGTTCACTTTTAAAAGATTAAAGAAATGATATTGTACTATCAATAAATATATTACATAAAATGTTTAGAATTTTTGTAAAGCTTAATTTTAAGCTTTAAATGTTGCATGAAAATAATTCTTTCCAAAAGCATTACAATCTTTTTGGTGCTTTGCGTAAGAATCAGCACGTAAAATCAGCTTAAAAAATTGAAATAAAAAAACGCTTCTTACTATTATACTGATAGTAAAATCTAAGTAATTATAAAAGTATTTTTCCGCGATAAGAAAATTGCACATAATTCCAGACTAGAATACATACATACCCTACTGTAAGCTATTTACTTTTTTCTTTAGTAAACATAAACAACATACGGACATAGTATCGTCCAATTAATATCGTCAGCACAACCTAAAACGTTAAAAAAACAAGCATTCCAACCCCCACCCACCCCAAAAAAACCCCAATCTTCAAATCTCCGCGACAAACCATCCCGCGCGCGGCCGAGGCGCCTCACCTCCGCACCAACAGCTGGCAGCACGCTCCTCATACCCACACACTACTCGATTAAACCAAAATCTCTCCTCTCTCTCTCTCTACCTCTCACCCACGTCGCGCCCCTCGCGCCAGCGCGATCGACTTTACGATTGAACGCGCGCTTGCGCGCACACATCCACACTCTCTCAAAACCCTACACACCCACCCACAGAGCCAAACCGTGAAAAGGGGAGGGGTGCGCTATTATCATTACGCGCGCGAGCGTCCATCCGATAGCTAGCTCCCTCTGCCATCCAGCTCAGCAAACTCGCCACAATAGTATACCCTCCATCTCTCTCCGCACTTACACAGCCTCAGAGAAAGCATATAGAGACAGAAGCGCATATACGCAACTTCCGCCCTTTCTCTCTCTCTGCTGCGAGAGCGAATGCGCGCGCCTCGACTACTACGTGTCTCTCTCTCCCCCCTCGTATGCGTGTGCGCGTTCGCGCTCCCAACAATCTCCGTCCTTCTCGCGCGCGCCACTATCCGGACCGAGCGCGCGCGCAGCAACGCGCCGCCGCGGGTGGCAGCACCGCAGCGCCAGCATCGAAGCAAAATGGACGCCTTTGTGTCTGTTTTCGCCTGAAGCCGCACTATAAATAGTGGCCCTTGCCGAGCAGCCCTACACTGCCGCTCGGCGGCTCCCCCCCCCCGCCCCCCCAGAGGTATATACTCACCCCCCCCCCGTCGTCGACAAGTGCAACCTAAACACCAGTGCTGTAATCGCCTAGCCAAGATTCGACTTGGATTAATAAACGACAGCCTGCCGAGTGTGAGTGCATCTCTAGCTGCTGCTGCGACGAGGGCCGGCCCCCCCCGTTATCGTGGATATACATACTTGCGAGGCGCGCTCTGGCCGAATGTTGTTTACGCGGCGGCCGTCGTCGCCAGGAGCAGCGCCAGTCTGAAGTCAACGAGCGAGTGAGAGAGCTATCTCTATATGCGCGCTCTCTGCGCGCTCTCTGCACACGATCGCGAGTTTCTCTCAGAGTGAGAGAGAGAGAGAGAGAGAGAGAGAGAGAGAGAGAGCGACAGGAGAGACAGGGAGCGCGCGTAACCCTCGCTCTGTCTCTCTCGTCTGCAGCTGCATCGTCGACGAGCTCTCTGTTGTCGGATATTCCAGGAACGTCCGCGCGAGCTTGGAAGTTAAGACGAGTGCCGAGCCGTTCGAGGAACTAGAGTGCCGTTGGAGATATTATAGGGGGCCAAGTAGCCTCGGCAGCGGGACGCGCTACTCTGCTGCCCTGGACACAGAAGCAGCGCGCCAAGTAGGCCAGCGCGGATGTGACAGGATAGAGGCGGCCAGCGAGCCAGGGTGGTTAGCCAGAGGCCGGCCCCAGGGGCCGGAGTGTAGATTAGGAGCTGAGTTCGAGATCGCAGGTGAGTTTTTGGTTGTTGGAGAGCGCGCGATGCGGGATTCGACGAGTGTAGCTTCGTTTGTTTTTCTAGGCGCCAAGGGACAGGAGCGGGACGTTCGGGGCCTCGGCTCGTCAGTCTGGATCATGAGATTTTATCACTGAGGTGAGCTTTTGGGTTGTTTGGTTGGTTTGGGGGTGGTGGGAGCGGAGGGAGATTGCATTGTTTACAATTGTGGTTATTGTGTTGCAGTCGCTGGATTGAGATACACAGACAGGATGGATCGTCTTCCGCAGGATCCGAGAGCATCTTCAAAGTTTGGTTGACCATTTGAGATAGACACAATGGGAACCTGAGGGGAGACTCTGAGTTCCTGGCACCTCGGCGCTAGTGCTAGTGTTGTTATTTGTTTTTACACAAGACAGTGCACAGAGTGACTATTGTGAGGGAAAACAGTCTTTTTGGAAGTATTCTGTGCACAATTTTAGTGATGTGATAGTAGAATGATAGAGTGATTACGGCTGCAATAGTGACTCAAAGCTAAGAGATTTGCGCTGATAGTGTGTCGAGGCAGTCTCTCTGTGAAATTGGTACCACGGCAAGCTGTCAGATGCCAGAACAAATCCAAATCAAAATGAATGGGGTAATACCGAGCGTACCAATTACTACCCTCGCCGGGATAGCGAGCTTATCAGATCTCTTGCCTGAGATGCCCCTGCCCACCCCGCTGCCGCAGACGCTAACCAATAAATCACTTTTATTCCATCCAAGAGTTGCGGATGAGGCGCAAATTTTATTGAGCATGAGAGATGAAACTTTGGTACCCGAATTAATAATGTCTCTCTCTCAAACATCCTCGGATCATATTGAGTTAAAAGATCATTATGCCAGTCTGGAACAACCTTTGGAAGCTCAACAGAATCATCCAGAACTATTAAAGGCAATTTTACAAACAAATCCTAATGTTTTTAAAGGCCCTCAGTACAATTCTCCAAGAAGTTGGCCCCAACAGCAGAGCCATCAAATGTCGGGTAATTATGAACGCTTTTCCCCATCGTACTCTAATTCGTCGAGTTCAAGGCAAACACCTCAAGGTAGTCCTGCTCACATATCAGTGGGTAGAACAATGTTACCTGGTGGAATTCCACCTGCACAGCATCCTAGAATGCCTGTTGCCCCGCAAAATCATACTGATGTTACACAAAGTAGTCCTTTTACCGTGCCTTCTCCGTCGCCACGTGCGACTGTCATAACAGAACAAACAAGGACGTCAACGACACCTCAACATATGATGGAAGATACTCATTGTTTAAACAATGTTGCTGCTCAATTCAATATGCATTCACCGGCGCATATGAGCACACCTAGCCCTTTATTGTCGTCTCTTGGTAACGTAACCCCTCAACACCATGCAATGTCAAGTGGGATGACACCTCAGCACAATATGCATATGACACCCCCAACTGATCCAAGTGGAATTCCTGTAACTCCGCATCATCAGATGCAGCCTCAGCATCATAATCCAATTCAACCACATCCGATGCAGCAGCCAACAATGAATGTTCATCAACCAATGTTTGATCCAATGATGAGCAGACCATTGCACCAACCCCAAATTCCTCAAGGTTTAGATATCGATCATACTATTCATGATAATCAACAGTTTATACTCGATCAGGTTACTGGTCTTCCTGAAATCGATCTACCTATTGGAAGTTTGGACACGAACCACAGTAGAGAAATGATGCCTACTCCTATGACATCGTCCCAGCCTAATGTGTTTGATAATGTCAACACGAGCACAAGCTTGGACAGTACCATGGTGCCTTTGCCCGAATCTGCACCACATCCAATACCCCAGCAACCGCAACTACCTTTTCCACATTCACTTTCAGAGGCGCATCTACCTCTGGAACACCATCATACTCCTCAGCAACCAGAACAAATACATCAATTGCATCAACAGCAGTCACATTTGCAACAAATACAGCAGCAGGAGCAGCTGCAGCAGCATAATAACGTTTGTGATAACAGCATGAAAATTTCACTGAAGGAACCAGTGATCATGTTGAACAGGTCCTTGGCCGATCAGGCACTAATGAAGAGAAATCTCAGTACATCTAACGAAAAATCACCAATGCGAGCAACGAGAACAAGCGTATCGAGTCGAGATTACGACGAGAACAAATCCATTAAATCCGAGTCCGACAGCGAGGAGGAAATTGGCAAGAACAACAAGTACTTCAAGTCGAGGGCGAAAGAACGCCAGGCGCAGAAAGACAAGGAAAAGGCGGAAAAGAAAAAGAACCCGGATGATAAGCGCCTGTCGTCGGCCAGGAGAAAAAGAGTGATCGACGACGACGACGACAGTGAGGATAAGAAGGATGAGGCCTTGACTCCAACCAAACCGAAAATCCGCAAATTTGAAATGAAGCTCGTCCCTGTTCTGCCCAAGCTCAGCGTGGAGGAGCTCATGGAGACAAATACGTATCAGCGGTTTAACAGCCTAGTGGAAACAATTTTCGAGAACACAGAGGAGGCAGCTTTGGACGAGATCGACGAGGACGGTGACGTACCCCAGGAGTTACTCATCGCGGATCACCAATTGCAGGCTCTCTGCTCGGAGGCAGCTAAATTAAAGTCCCTGGGAGCCATGGAATCCGTGCCGGCAGAAAAACTAGTGAGGATTCTGAACATCCTCGAGAAAAATATCCGCGACGGCGCGAGGGTCTCGCCTCTAGCCGATCCCGACGACGACGTGGAGCAGAGTCGCATGTGGATGCAGGTGGCCATGTCGCGGGTCCAGCAGGCGGTAGACGCCTCCCTCGTCTGCCTGCACATCATGACGTCCAGCAATATGCCGAAAACTATCTACCTGGAGGACGTGATCGACCGGATAATTCTGTTCGTCAAGTTCCAGCTGCAGAATACGATCTATCCCTCGTACGACCCCGTGTACAGAATAGACTCGAAAAATAAGACTGACAATTTCAACTCGAGCGGCCGTAAGAAGCGCAACCACGCCAAGGAGGTTAGGGAGAAGAACCTTCTCATGGTCTACAGCAAGCTGCACGAGCTGGTGGGTCTGCTGTCCGAGCTCCTCAACATCCAGATCCTCACCGATACGAGCGTGCTGCACGCCTCCACCATGGGCGTAGCGCCGTTCTTCGTCGAAAACGTGAGCGATCTCCAGCTCAGTGCGCTCAAGCTCGTCACGATAATCTTTACCAAGTACGAGAAGCACCGGAGACTTCTGCTGGATGATATTTTGGCCTCTATAGCCAGATTGCCAAGCAGCAAGAGAAGCCTGCGCACCTACAGGCTGAGCACCGACGACTACATCCAGATGCTGACGGCGCTGGTGCTGCAGCTGATCCAGTGCGTGGTAGTGCTGCCGGACACGGCGACACGCGGATCGGATAAAACAATCAAAGAAGAGGAAGATAAGAAGAAAGACGCGCCGGTGAGCAACGTGGACATCGACGTGCTGATTCTGAGCAAGTACGACGCGGCACAGCGCCTGGCCATTAACTTTCTCACGGCGTTCCTGAACAAGTGCGGCAGCAAAGGCGAGGAGGTGGATTATCGGCCGCTCTTCGAGAACTTCATTCAGGATCTGCTGGCCACGGTGAATAAGCCCGAGTGGCCAGCCGCCGAGCTGATGCTCAGTCTGCTGGGCAAACTGCTGGTCGGTCATTTCTCGAACAAGGGCTCGGACATGGCGCTAAGGGTAGCCTCTATAGACTACCTGGGCGTCGTAGCGGCGCGACTGCGCAAGGACGCGGTCAGTTCGCACTGCAAACTAGCCACGATAGATCAAATAATATCGGACATCAAGCTCGAGCAGTCAAGGGACTCCGAGTACGACCGTATCAAGGACAAGGAGATAAGCGGCCTGACAGCCGAGGAAGAGCGCGTAGTCTTTCTGCAGAAGGTTTTGTTGGATTATCTGGCGGTTAATGGTACGAAGGACTCGGCGTTGGCGTATGCGCGCCACTTCTATCTAGCCCAGTGGTACAAGGACTGCACGATCGACAAGCAGCAGGTGGGCCAGCCCAAGCACTCGTTCTCGCCGAGCAAAAAGTCGCCGAAGAAGAAGGGCCGTAAGAAAGGTCGGAATCGCATAAGCGACGATGACAGCGACGAGGAGCCGCCTGACGACGACTACAACCAGGACGAGAACGAGAATAGCGAGCAAAAGCACTCGGAAGCCTACAGGATAATCGAGGAGAAAAAGAAGATCATCATCAGCAAGATCAGGCCTTACACTACGGGCACCAAGGCCGACATACTCCAAACCTACATCGACTACAACTCTGCCGAGCTTATCTCCCAGTACCTAGCCTCGACGCGGCCGTTCTCTCAGAGCTTTGACCGCTACCTGCAGCAGATTCTGAGAGTTCTCACCGAGAGCTCGATAGCCATTAGAACCAAGGCAATGAAGTGCCTGACGATGATCGTCGAGGCTGATCCAAGCGTGCTCGCCCGCATGGACATGCAGCTCGGCGTCAAACACTCGTTCCTCGATCACTCGACCTCCGTGCGCGAAGCGGCTGTCGATCTTGTTGGTAAATTCGTGCTCAGCCGGCCAGAGCTCATCGACAAGTACTACGGCATACTGCTGGCCAGAATCCTGGACACCGGCGTGAGCGTGCGCAAGCGCGTCATCAAGATCCTCAAAGATATCTGCGTGGAATTCCCGGACTACGAGAAGATCCCGGAGATCTGCGTCAAGATGATCAGGCGGGTGAACGACGAGGAGGGTATCAGGAAGCTCGTGATGGAGGTCTTTCAGAACATGTGGTTCACGCCGGTGAAAGAACGACCGACCCAAGACGCCCAGGCGCTGCTGCGCAAGGTCATGAACATCACCGACGTCGTGGCGGCCTGCAAGGACATGGGACTCGAGTGGTTCGAGCAGCTGCTGGTTAGTCTGTTCAAGCCCAAAGAGGACAAGGACGACAGTACGAAGCTGGTGACCGAGCCGCCCAAGGCGCTTCTCACCGCCTGCACGCAGATCGTCGACTGCCTCATCGAGAACGTGCTCAGGCTCGAGGAGACGAACCTCAACAACGATCTAGACGACAATCAGGAAGACCAGAAGCGCGGCTCGTCTCAGAGACTGGTCGCTTGTTTAACAACTTTATACCTATTCGCCAAAATACGGCCGCAGCTGCTGGTTAATCACGCGATCACGCTGCAACCATATCTGAGTCTCAAGTGCCAGACCCAGGGCGATTACCAGATAATCAGCAGCGTAGCCCACACGCTGGAACTGGTCGTGCCGCTTATGGAGCACCCGAGCGAGACTTTCTTAGCACAGCTGGAGGAGGACTCGGTGAAGCTGATACTCCAGCACGACAGGTCGGTCGTGGCCAGCTGCCTGTCCTGCCTCGGTTCTATTGTCAACAACGTAACCAAGAATTTCAAGCTAATCAGAGATTGCTTCAACAAGTACTACGGTACAATGACAAACTACAAGTCCTTCTACGAGAAGAACCCGGATAATCCGGGACTCGCCAAGTACAAGCCCTACTTTCGTCGCGCTCTGTTCACGGTGGGTCTGCTGCTGAGGCACTTCGACTTCACGGACTCGCAAGTGATCGACGGCCTGCCAGAGAACATCAAGGACCAGGTCTTCGAGACGCTCACCTACTTCGTCAATCAAGAAAATGACGACACGCGCCAGTTCACTCTTTCCGCGATCGGCTCGCTCTGCATCAGGCACTACGAGTTCATGATGCTGCCTCAGCTCGAGGAGCTCTACCACTACTTCCTCACGTCGGATGTGGCGCAGGTCACGATGAGGATACAGGTCCTAACGAACATCGAGCTGTATCTGGCAGAGGAGGAGAAGCGCATGATCAAACAAGATCTCGAGTGGGCTAAGATGTCGAAGCAGGAGAACCTTAAGGAGATGGGCGACGTGTCGTCGGGAATGGCCAGCGCGGTGATACAGCGCTACCTCACCCAGATACTCGAGTCGTATTTGCATTCGAACGTCAGCGTCAGGCACGCAGCGCTCAAGGTAATACAGCTGATCCTGGCGCAGGGTCTCGTGCACCCTGTGACGATAGTGCCCTATCTCATCTGCATGAGCACGGACTGCGAGAAGATGGTGAGCCACAGCGCCGACAAACAACTTCAGGACATCGAGAAGAAATACCCAGGTTTCGTTCACACGAAAGCTCAGGTGGGAATCAAACTAAGCTACAGACTGCAGAAAATCCTGCAGAAGGATCCGAAGGTGGTGAGGGGCATGCGGCTGAAGGAAGGCGAGTACCCCACGGCGCTCAATGGCTTCCTCTACACAATACTCAGGAACACCAAGCAGCAGCGGAGGGCGATCGTACAGTCGTTCCTCAAGCAGTTCGACGAGAGCGCGAAGACAAGTCTGTCGCAGATGCTGTATCTCGCCGACAACCTCGCCTACTTCTCGTATCAAGTGCAAGACGAGCCACTTTTTATAATCCATCATATAGACATTATAATTTCCATGTCGGGCACGAATCTGCTGCAGTCGTTCAAGGAGGCACTTCTGACAAAGGATGGAAGTCCGCCGCAGCCCCCGCCACCGCCACAACCAGCTCAGGAGCAACCGCTAAATGCGATGTACCAACAACAGCAACAACTATACCAACATCACTTACCCTTGGAGCCGCAGCAGCCGATGGATCAGCAACAGCAACCACCATTACTTTATCCACAGGTAACTTTGAAGTTTTATCATTAATTTTATAAATTAATTTTATAGAGATATAAAGAATAAAAAGTAGTGAAGTTTTTTTAGTGGTTAATTTTGTACTCAGCTTTTCCTATATTCGTTGACTATTGTTGATATTTTTGTGGTCTTTTTTTTAAATAAATTTAATTGTACAATAAAAATTATTTATAAATACGCAACTATTAGTTAGTCTACTTTTAAAAAAATTAATAAGATGTCAAAGTTTGATTTAAGATTGATAAATTTCTTAAACAACTTGTTTATCAACGTAAAAAAAAAAATTTGCTATAGATTAACAATTTATCGATATTAGAATCTTAACGTGTTGTAACGTTTTTCAACGTTTTATTTTTAAAAATATATAATATTTGAAAACTTGCTTTAATGACTCTATAAAATTATTAAAATAATATATCAAATTTTTTGACTAAAAATTTAAATAATAAACACAAGTAAATACATAAACAATGTTTGAATTATCAGTTCTTCTATATCTTGTCAGTTGAGTATAGAATAACATTAACAGTGCACATAGATTTTATATTGTAAATTCTCATAAATTAAGTATAATTTATCAGATTCTGATAAAGTTTATTAATAAATGACAATTTTCTTTATTTTAAAAAAAATTTTAAATACTATTTTAGGTTGGAGAAATGCTGCCACCACCGGCGCCAGGTCCTCTGCCACCGCAGGCGATGCAAGGATTATCGACGCCAATTCTAGGCCCAGACGGACAACCGAGACCGAACCAGCTTCTCGCTGCGATCGAAGACGAGGAGGACGACGAAGAAGATGAGGAATCGGTTCTTGAGAGGCTACCCAAGGACACGAGGCGGCTGCGCGAGTACATCACGGCCAGCCAGGGTTTCTTGCTACTACTCACTCTGCGTCAGCATCTCAAGGACCTCTATGGTTTCTCTGACGCCAAGATCAGCCAGTACTCGCCGTCCGAATCGGCCAAAGTTTATGAGAAGGCCGTCAATCGCAAGAACAATCAGCACTTTAAGCCTAAAAACACGCTGCAAAGGCTAAAGGAAGATCGCAACGACGACGAGGAACTCGATGAGGAAGGCAGGCGGCAGCTCGTCAAGGAATACCTCGACTTCAAGCAACTGATGCTTAAGTTCGATCCCGACGAACCCGACGAGGATGAAGAAGATGATGGTCACGGGTCGAAACGTAGCGGCGCCAGCAGCGGTCTCGACAGTTCGAGAGTGACCCATAACTCGTCCGAGCCCGATCGGCTTAACGCCTCGACGACCTCGACTGACTTAGCCCAAGTCCAATACCAAGTACACCAGACGCCCGAGCGTCCGAACAACTCAATGAACCAAGGCGGCCAGGCAGGCCCGCCCAGGGTGCCGAAACTCACGATACACGCGAGTCGCGATCACGGACACCACCACCACTCCTCGGACAAAGAGCATCATCGCAAGCACCGAACGCACAAAACGGAAAAACCCAAGAAGCACAAGAAGAAGAAGAGGAGAAGACTGTCGGACAGCAGCGACAGCGGCGAAGACTGCAGCGACCCCGACTTCCTCGTGTGAGTAGCCGCGGCTCGTCACCTCATTCGATTCTCCATTGACTCGTACTCACGAGAGATATTACTTTCGATCTTACAATTTTTAAGTTTTTTTTACTCTTTTTTTTTTGTTTTTT
>JAPYZA010003164.1:0-22334 GCA_030522685.1 Eupelmus azureus | reverse complement strand
CCCCTTAGGCGCGCGCCGCGACTGCTGCCGCGCTCTCTCGACGCTCTCTGGCGCGCGCGAAGGAGCGCATTCGAGGTTCGGCCGCCGCCGAGTAAGGAACGCAGCTCTATCGCGCGTCAAAACGTTCCTTATTACATACACACACAGACACACTTACACAGAGCCGCACAAAGTCAATATCCGCGAGCGCGCTTCGAAATTTACATGCGGCAATGACGATCCTCGCGCCGATTCGGGCAGTACTTACCTGATAAAATCCAATCCAGGGAGGAAGCAAGGAGAGCGGAATGGTGTGCGTGCGTGCGTGACGTTGTTGTTGCTCAGTGAGTGTGCGCGCGTGAAAGGATATCTATACTGCTCTCGGAGAGAGATCAGCGGCTCCTACTGCTCGCTGCTGCTGCTGCTGCTGCTGCGACTTGTTATACACGCGCTGCTTTCTACGTGCCTGGTTTTGTTGATGCCGGACTCGGGACTCCCGGAGGATTTTTGAAGATGAGGCTCGCCGCTGAGCTCGGGGGGTGGAGGAGGCCGAGCAGACTCGCAGCGTGACACGAACAGGTTGGTGCCCGCAGCCGCGCGCTAGGTTAAGATTAACCTACAAGATGTACTTGGGGTGGCTTCTGTTTTCTTTTTTTTTTGTTCGATTGATGATTCGTTTGGGAAATTGAAGTTTTGAGGATCGCTGATTGAGCAGTGATGAGGTTGGGATTTGCGAGGGGGTGGGTTTTTGAAGGATTGAGCGATGAAAGTTCGTTGTTGTTTGTTATTGGAAAGGCTTTGTTGAAGATCGTGTCTTTTGTTTATGATTTCTGTATGAAGAATCAATGTTTATTTTGAAATTTAATACTTTGAGACTTGCTAAACGTTTATCAGATCACCCCAATTTAAATATTTTAACGTTTTTTGTTAATTGAAATTTAACTTGAAATAATATTATTAAATAATTACAATATCGTAGAATAAACTTTGTGGTTTTATGACAATAAGAATACCATTTCATTGAGCTATATGGGAAAAAATATTTTTAAAATTTTAAAATTCAATAATTTTGTAAAAAGATGCTAGGATTTTTAGAAAATTCTGTTTCTAATTGTCTATTACGTCTACAAGATTAATTCATTTTAAAATGGGAAATTATTATTTCCATAATAAAAAAGAGAAAGGCATAATAGCGAATTCTAACCTTCGCATAATTTGCGTTAGACATTCCTAAGCCTAGAGTAAGTAACAGAGTGCGTGGAGTGCGCTGCTGCTTGTTGTCGCGCTTTTCCAAACATCGCACGTACGCGAAAAACATGAATGAATTCATGACATGACACTACTTATAGAAAAAAAATTCCAATAAATCGTTGGTATTTCGCTTGCTGATCGCAAAGCTCCCTATGCTTTATTGCTATGTACTTCTTCGCTGTGATTTCTATGATCATTGAAAAAAATGTTTATTAAAAAAAGTCGTGTAGCTATAGTCACTGCTTATATATGCTCAAAATTGCTATTAGCATCATCATCAAGTTAAACACAAGCCCGCGCTCATCCATGCAAACAAGCGTGATTCATTACCGGAATAATTTCAACAATCCCACCTAATACATTTGTACAAAAGACCCCACAGACTCTCCAAATCCGGCCGGATTCCTGCGAACAAAGAGAGTCCGAACGCCAGCTAAAACGTCCTCTCCATAATACGCACACCTCGCATCTCCTTACCATAAAATAAAAAAAAAAGAAAGAAAAAAAGCCGATCCCCATCTCCTATATATCAGCAGCGTTCCCTGAACTCGCGACTTTTAAAGGTACGCAGAATCATTCTCGGAAGGCGGCTGCGGCGGCGGCGGCGGCACGAGGTGGAGGACGAGGAGCGCGCTCAGCGGGGCCGTATAATCGCAAAAAGCGAAAGGAGGGCCGCCAGCGCGCCGGTATAATTAAGGGTGCGCTCCGCAGCTGGACGGAGAAAGAGCGAGGGAGAGAGAGAGAGAGAGAGAGAGAGAAGACGAAGAGGAGGAGAAGGAGAAGAAGAGCGAGCGTCGGCGAGAGGAAGGGGAGGAGGATGCACAAGCGGAGCCGGCGGCGCGAGTCCTCGCTGCTTCCCGCAGGAAGAAGAAGAGGAGGCAGCAACAGCAGCAGCAGCAGGGAGGAGCGTTGACCCCGCTCGTTGCTAGAGCACGAGGGTGAGTCTGCGCGCTTGCTTCTTTTTTTTTCTTCTTTGCTGTAGCTCGCGTTGCCGCAGCAGCACGGCCAGTTTCGGAGCTGGCTTGGGAGGAGTGGGAAGGGCTGGTTTCTAGTTTAATGTAGAGATGTAGGTAAGGAGGCTGGAGAAGCAAGCTTTATTTAATTTGAATAAAATCTGATCTGATAGGTATAAATGACTCGTGGTTTAAACGCTTGCTTCTTTATTTGGCACTATCTGAAAACGAAGAAAATATTCCGTTTTTGTACATGCTACTTAATGAAGTTGTTTTATAGTAATTGTATATAAGCTTGGCAATACTATTCGAGAAAGTCAATACACGATTATTTTTTGTCAGAAAAAATTAATTGGAATTCTGTGAAACTATTTTAGAAAATTGTTTTTGATAATTTGCTCTAGAGCTAACTGAAAATTTCATCGATAAAGCGAAATTCACAAAATATATAGAAGAAAATTATTTTGAGATAGTAGAAAATTAGTTTCAACGATAATGTAAGGTTAGCATAAAAAAAGTAATGCGGAATCCAGAGAGAAAATTGGATTGCACTTCGCTTTTTTTCCCCTAGTGTTTATTTTACTTTTACATTTTACATCGGGTTTGCCGCTCTAGATCCCAATAACAAGATTATTCATAATTAGATTGATACTCGGCTCTTCGAGAACCGTTAAATATGAGAGATTTTTCATAATTGCACTCGATTGCACCCGAGTACACTCGGCGCTAAAGTACAAACAAGATATTTTTACAAAAAAACGAAGGTTTCGGTATATCGCGCGAATGACGTCACGGAAACATTCTGTCCACATACGTTTAGAATCGCTATTTTTGCCAGCCAGTAGACCGTCAAACGAGCTTAAGACCATAAAAAATCACACGACAGTGTCGTGTCTCCAGCTGTCGGACTAGTCGCTACCTTTTTTTCTGTTGTAGCCTCGATACAAGTCAATGCACTGACTTATATTCGCAGCAGAATGTTTATTTTCCGCAAAGTAAGTTTGTTCAGATACATCCTTAATTAATGAAATACTGGCACGGTTGGAGCTGTGCGAATAAGTACGCTGCATTTCGTTACGGATCGATTTTCAGGAATTTTTAAAAAGCTGCGAACCATTACGGTTATTATTTTCAGGATAATAAGCACCTTGGCTCGCACGCGTTATGAGTCACCGAAAAAATCCACTCAATACGGCAGCGCTGCAATTCGTGGAAGCTCCACATAAAACAGGACTCGCGAGCGCGCGCGCGCTTCCTAAACATTTTCTTTCCACGAAGCCAGATCGTTCTATTTACACACCCCTCGAACGCTCCCGCCAAAATGACAGTCATTCTTGCCTAATGGCTCTGCGCTGTATTTTTAACTCTTCAACAGCTAGGCCACGCGGATTCTCACCTTAATGGTCTAGAATCCCACACGCCGACTATACATAACGGATGCTCCAGAATCCCCGTAGCACAGAGAGCCGGCCACTCATCTTCGAAAAATTCAAAATTCGCAGTAACAACTTCCGTCCAGGACGGAGGAGCATCAGGACGAGAGAGACACAATGGGGCCCGATAAGCCGTCCTCTCCTTTGGTGGTCCCCGCACAGCGCGCGAGCGGTCAAGCACTGCTCTTGCTCGTCCGGACATTTTCATTCGCTTCTGAAAGTAAGAGAAAGAGTCGAGAGCTCGGCGTGTCCCCTGGCTCGAGTGGCGGCTTTCTTATGCTTTTATTGGAAGGTGTATTGGCTGTGCGAGGGGGAGAGCCCTCGGTGGGTTTCTCTCGACGCGTCCGTCTTGTGCGCGCGTGCGGCTAGGTGGATATATTTTTAAGGGGCCTTCACAAAGCGAACTGGCTTGGGTTCTTTATTGGATCTTTGGTGAACGCGCAAGCTTGTCGGATTAAGTGCTTTTCACGCTGACAGAGGAATTGATTGCTTTAAATTATTTATTTTGATTTAATTAATATAATATTGAATAACATGTGCGGGCTGTATGTAATAGTTAAAAGAGTTATTCATTAAAATATTATATAGCTGCATTAATAATTACATTTTATAGATAATTATCTCGAAGTCTATAATTAAACAATTTATAAGTATTTAGCATCTTTAAGTGTAGAAATTAGTTTAACTATTAAGATAAAAGTCGCCGATAAATAAAGGCTATAGTTATTGATCTAAAAATAGCGCCTGTTAACTTTAAACCGATAACTTTTATCCTGTATGAAAGTGAACTATAAATAACTCAAGTACCTGTTCTACATTTTTCAAGTTCAATGTCTCCACTCCTCTATCCCCTATTGAATATTCCTACTAAGAAACAATTATCCCCCATAAAATAATCCCATTTAATAACCATGACATTCAATCCGCCGAACATCAATCAGCGACTACTTTCTTACAAATCAACGCGCACCATCCGACCATCACCCTAATTACAAAATGAAAACCGCGGCTAAAAAATACGAAAGTCCAGCGCTCTCGCACACACGCACAGAGCCATAAAACGAGGCAGCGCAGCTCGAACCTCGCGTCGTAAAATCGGAAAAGCTAATTTTCCGTTTCGCCTCGGCTAATGGTCTCCTTAAAAGAGCAAGTGCAGAAAGCTCGCGTGTTCCACGTGTGCAGCAGCCCCGGCACGTCACGCAGAGCTGCATTAATCGGGCTGGCAGAGACTGTCTGTGGCGCGCACGCACGCGTCTAGGTGAGCCGCAGCTAGGCGGACTGGAATTGATTCATCGGACGCCAGTGGATTATCGGGCGATTTGTGAAGGCTGCGCGCCGCTGCGTAAACTGGTTTCTGGTTGAATTTTGATTAGGACGATGGTTAGAGAGAGAGAGAGGCTTTTTGGTCTGGTGCGCGCGGCGGTGAAGTTTCCGAAACGTGGGCTTAAATTTTATCGGCAGATGGCGAGAGTCTGTTGGTTATTTATGCGTTGTTTTATATAGCGGGTTTTAATTGGATTGTTCGCAATAATTAGTGGGTTTGAAAATGGTTATTAAGGCGATTTTTATTTGATTTCCGGGATCTAGGTAGATGTGATCAATTGTCTATATTAATTATTAAGTTTGGTTATTAAATGCTTTTAGAATCTAAAAAGAGATAGATTTCCTTCTGATGATTTAAAGCAATCTACTGACATATTAACATACACGCTTTGACTTACTTCTTAGCCGGTCTGACTAGCTCTTCTGTAACTACTTAACACGTTATACTTTACAAGTACAACTTTGCAAAAAGGCCTCTTATCAACCAAAAAATCAAATAAAAAAGCAGACTTATTGCAAAATCTAAATTAAGTAATTTTAATACCGTCTCAACTTTTTCATTTCCTCAATAAATCCAAACAACCCAAGCTAAAATCAGTGTTAAACATCAGCGGATACAGCATCCGCAATTCACTTTCCGACCTTTAAACCAAAGCAGCTCATCATCCTTTCAAGCCTCCACCACAGCGATTATTCAACCGGTTGGCCGTCGGTCATCGGCCTCTCGCGAACCCCCTGGAAAAATCGAAATTGCATCCCACTCCAAATTATCGACACAATTAATCTATGAAAAACAAAAAACTCCTCTCTCAAATCTCTCCGGCAAAGCTAATTTTCAAGCCTGCCTCGCGCTCGTCCAGCTCGCCAAGGTGAATGCCGCTTAAATCAGGTGCCCGAGCGTGTGTGCACCTATATACGTGTATACAAAGGTGCATCATCCTGCCGTAGTGCGCGCAATGCGCGAGGAATTCGAGACGGCGGCGGTGCCGAGCGGCAGCCCACACGCCGCTGCTGCTCTGCCGTCTCGATCGGGATTTTAAGATCGGAAACGCGGACGGGAATTTCGCGTGAATACGCGCCTGGGGTGATTTACGGGCCGGGTGGAGGGATGTATAAATTCGAAATTTTTTTTACTGTTGCGTGAGATGGAGCTTTGCTTTAATATTCTTGATAAAATTTATTTTTCAGCGTTGGGCTATGAGGTTTCCGCTAGAAAGTAGTAAATTTTAGGCTCCATAAAGTAGGGGTTTTATGTCGCCGCTGTATACGCGAAAAGCTGTGTAGTTTTTTTAGACTTTAGTGCGATGATTAAAATATAACTTGTATTAAAAGTATTATTTGTTTTTTATCGTTAATGAGGAACTCTGTATATACTATGCATTATATTGAAACAAGTTTTTATGACAGACTGTAAAATCGATTTATATTTTTAGCGATTATTGTACAAAAGTTTGAAGTATCGCCTGTACTGTACTTGGATCAGCTCCATATAATCTATCTTCCGTAAAACCATGAAATTTAACAAGATAATTAAATACAATATGTAATTAAAATTGGATGATTTACCGCTATTATTCCATATATTAAAATGAACTTGATAGCAATAATAATTACGCCATAGCGTATGTAATGGCATAACATTTATCAAAACACAATACTAGCAAAGCGACTATATAAGCCGTTAATCATCCGGATCCAGGCTTTTGCAGTAATCCACGATAAGCGCTATCATATTACACATCGAATACGCGTGCGTGCCAGGAAAATCACAGGACGCATGGAAACGGTAGCTGGAATAGCATAATTACAAGCGCTAGCTTTCTTAGTAACATTGGGACAGCTAAGTAATTGGAGGGTTTCCGCGCGCGGATATAGGGGAATAGAATCCAACTTGGGCGCACTGCGAGTACAGAGACAGAAAAAGATGATTGCCGATGATGGGAAGTAACTGATTGCTGGGAGATCGCATTTTTTCCCCCCACGGCGAGACCGTAGGTGCAATTACTAGTCGATATTTCTTACGGTATTGCGTGTTTGCAGTACCAATTGAATGGTTTCGTTTATGTTCGGGTAGGGGTTGTAAAAACTGAGCGAGCTTTTTTTACGCGATGGCGTTAAAAAATTTAAGGAGCTGTGAACGCGTAGGTAAAAAAATAAGAAAGAAAAGAAAAGTTTGATCGCGGAGAAAAATGTGAGAAATTGCGTACATCCTTTAAGAATGAGGTTTATTTATTAAAGAGAGTATGACCGTGAAGAGGAAAGTAGAGTGTGTAAAGAATATAAGGCGTATTATGTAAGACAACGTTTTGATTGTAACAAAAAAATTATTACGCTGTTACTTCTCGTAAAACGATTACAATAATAAATCCTATACCATAAAAGTGACACAATAAAGTGTTGAAAAATGAATTTTTTCAATAAAGTCTCATTAACGTTTGAAAAATTAAACGCTGCAACGTTATATAGCCAACGTACCTAAAAAAGGCCTGGCTCTAAAGCATACAATATAGCTGGCCAGCACATAAAATGTAACCCAAAGCTAACTTAAGATGCGCATTATAAAACAGATTGGAGCTCGCGCGGGCGACCGGAGCCAGCGAACCATAAAGGATCCCAAAAAAAGTTTTAAGAGAACTAAAAAGAGAAGGATGGCAGCAGCGCGCGCGGCGTTTGAAAGCACCGCACACTGATTCGAGGTAATCCGAGGACAAGACAGACAGAGAGAGAGAGAGTAAACGAGCAAAAACCGGCATGAAATTTACACTGGAAACTGAGTAATATTTACATTGTTTCTGAATTTAAGGAATTAGCGGTAAAAAGTGGTGTTTATTTACGTCAAGAAGAGAGTAAAAGACGTCTGTATTTGGTAGTATTTGTTTTTTCAATCAGCAATTTATCGCTGTTGCATATTGGGTCAGCAAACATTTGCTTTCTAGCGTTATCGCGACTCTGCTGTCGTCTTCCTGTTTATTTACGAATATAGAATGTATCTCTTTTTGCGGACGATGATATTTTAAAACACTGTGCATATATCAACAACCAGTACCAAAATAATCAACTCTTTCTAAAAATATTAACCATTTCCACGCGAGCAACGTTAACAATACTTTATTGTTCTCCCGTTCACCTACTCCTCCAAGCCTTAGCCAATAAACAAGACACATAACCAACAAGTTCGATAAGACTCGACTGAAACGACCCGGCCTCTCGGCTCATCCTCTCACCTCAATCCTCTCCGTGGCTCTCCTGACGCAAGGTCGCCGTCGATTATATCGACTGGTTCTCTCTCTGAGCGCGGCTGCTTTTCGAGAAACCGGCCTAGGAGTCATGCGGCTAGCCGAGCTCTCTCGCGCGCAGGTATATAGGTAGGTGCGCGCCCGGTACACATGCACGAAGAATTCGAGGCGTGTCTCGCACGCTTCCTTTTTCCTTTTGCGCTTCGTGCGGCGCTATATGTGCGCGCGCGCCTCTCCTGCTGCAGTGATTCATCTTGAATTATGCGGAGAAATGGCTTTTTGGTGGATGTGGGGAGTTTTTTTGTTGGTTTATGTTTGTAAGGCAACAGTTATTGGATGTTGATGTAATTATCAATGTTAGTGGAAAGATAATAGGTCAGTTTCTGATTTACTCAGTGTTTATATTTCTTGGGTTAAATTTGATCAACACTAAGATTTGAAGTTGTTTAAAAATTGTAGTTTCGACTCTTATACTAACTTACAATAAGATTTTGAGCTTCTGACAACTAAGCTCGATTTCTAACTTTTTTTACAACTTTTATTTCAGGCTTTTTGAGCATTTGGACCAATGCTAATTTTAACGTTTTAATGCAAATATATGCAATGCTTGCTAATTAATCCTCAGTTTTAACTTGAACTAAGGGACTTAATTTTATATAAAATCCAAGAATTTTATGAATTTTACAAATAATTATTTTTTTTCAAGTAAATGTATTACTTTTTTCTCTTTGTAAAAAAATTTAGTTCTATTAAAAGCTTTCTTAACTATGAGAATTGTTTTTCTTTCTTTACAAAAATTTAATGGACAGTCTGAAACAGTAATGATTTACTTTTTCTGAATTAATAAGTACATATAATTGAAAAAATAATTATGTGCAAATTTCTTCAAGCTTTATAACAGTAAAATTTTTGAGAACTGAGATTAAAATGAATTCTAATACATTTCAGTATTTCACCCGATTTCATTGCCTTATGTAATGTTACTATCAGTCTTTTTTACATTACAGGAATCTTACTGGAAACGTTCGTTGGTAAATAAGAATGTTTATACAAACCTTCTGAACTAAGTTTAAATTTGCTTCCATTATCTGTAGTTTATACGACTGATTTTCTGGATGATCAAATAAAATTTCATTAACTTCTTTTGAACTATTTTGTACAGATTTGACTAATTTTGAGATTTTTTATGTGAAATTTGATGATAATAATAACGTATCCAATTTCTAATAATTCACAAATGAAATTTTCACTGCAGTATATTGACAAATGTGCTCACGTACACAATAGTATTGTATCTTTCATTGCTGCCTCAGTTGCATGTTGTATTTGAAGCTCGTCGATGATTTATTTCAGTAGTCATGGTTTTCCGGGATTTCCAGTATGTGTGTTCTATTTCATGCCAGGATTCGTGGAAATTTCACGAAATGTCAGCATCGAATGAAACATGTGCACGATTGATGTACGAAAACGTATATTTATCTGTAAAGGTGTCTTGCTATAGTGTAATTTAATCTGCAAATGTATAATGATTAAAAGAATAATCGATGTCATTGATATTAGGATACATATACGAAAAATTAAGTGTAATAAATTTTCTATACTAGAATTTTTGTATTATTGTTTATAATTTTAATCGTACTGATAAAGTTGGGTTAAATTCAATTTAAATTTTATTATCTTAATAACACTCATAGTTTGAATATTTTATTTCAAAGTAAAATAATCCTCTTTTCTCAGATATTACTTTTATATTACTGAAAGAGATAAGCAATATTTCGTCGGAAATGAACAAAAAGGCGAAATCATAAAACGTTGCAGCGCAAATCTTCGAGAATTATTTGCTTTTTTCAGTTTTTAATTTTAAAATCATAATAAAAAAAAATTAGCTAGTATCCTAAAGTAAAATGTTAAAAATACTTATATATATTTCCATTCTAAAGTTGTTTAAATTTATTGGTAATAATTTAAAATTAAAAAAAACACATATTATGACTAGTTAAACAAACAGGGTATCAAAGTTCCATCTGAAACGAAAAATTAGTTTTCATAATAGGAGACCACTGAACCTGCTAATTTAAACAATTTAACTTCCACTCGCTCAACCTCAAAATCTCCGCTTAATAATTTCTAAAAGCCGCTATTTTTTTCTCCAAAAAACTACTTGAAAGCCTAGCTCAAACATCACATGCAAAATACTCCGCTAAAGCGCCGAGAAAACAAACAAAAGCTCGCTCTCGCCCAGCTTACCCGAGACTTAATTAAATTCCGCTCTCGCCTAAATAACTCATCTCAAAGGCGCTTCTTTTCTCACCGCCGCTGCAGCCACACTCGCACGCAACCCTCTCACTATGCGTGCATTCCTCTCCGAATTTCTTTAGCCTCTTTCTCTCCCTCTCTCTCTTTCCTCCACCCTCGCGCTCAAAGTTGCATTCCTCAGACTGCAGAAGAGGAGAGAAAGAAGAAAGGGGCTCGAGAATAAATCTGCCTGCAGCGGAAGCCGTCTCTTTCAAGACGAAATCTCCGCTGCAGTTTCTCGCGCTCCCGTGCCTTTCGCTTTCGCTCTCTTCTCTTCGCCTCTCTGGGCTTTCGCTTTTTAGCATCGTGCCTTTTTTCTTGCCCTGTCCGTCTGCAGGTGCGACTCGTCGGCGACGCTTTTTTACCGCGCTGGCGTCGCAATTGTTTTTTTCTTGTTTATTTATGCCGCCGGCCTGCCGGGGGAAATTGCAATTTTCGAAACGGGTAGGAGCTTTAATTGAGATTTCATAATTCAGCGGTTTTTGGTAGTTCATTATTTATACCGGTGTAACGCCTACAGTTTTTCTGCTGTTTTCTGCTTTGTTCGCTTTTTTTTCGTCACGAGTATAAGAGGTATTAGGGTTTAATGTACGAAGCCTATATTTAGCGACGAATTACTAATTTTTATTTATTAATTTTGATCGATATTAGGACAACTTGCAGGATTATTAATCATGCAGAAGATTTTGTGCTAATACATATACTTTATATTGAAATAAATATATGCAAGGGGAAATGAATCCAAGCGGATGCAAAGTGTATAATAAAATTTTTTAGAAACTGCAACGATTATTTATTAAACAAAAAACGTAAGATTTATTTATACTTCGAGTCACGCATGCTATTTTTTGCTTCACCTGCAGTGTCCATTACGCCCTCGCTTCCTCTCGTCCCCGCTTTTTACGACTTTCCTTTCTCCCCCCGTCGACTACCTTTTATCTTGTTTCTCCCCCTTTTTCCCTTTACTGCTATCTATCGCTTGTCTTGAATAGATCCGGTGAACCGCAGCAGTATAGATGAACATCGCCAGAATTGATTCGATTAGCGGAACGGCCAATGATTCCTTTTAAAAATAGCCTTTTTACAGCCGCCGGATAACTATAATGAAAATATATTATTCGAAAAATGCTCCCGATCATATTTTTGCCACGTCAAACATTAATAACGTGAAAATTTACATCCACCAAAAAAAGTAGACCAACTCTACACGAAAACTAAACGCCATCCATTATTCCAGTTTGACTAATTCAGCCACTCGAGAATTCCCGTCACCATCGCGACCCAGAAAACAATCCTGCAGCGACAAAAATATCCAGCTCGATATAGTCAGCCCCCGCGCTCGCCGGCAAAGGGTTGAAAACTCGCGCGTGCTCGCACGTCCCGGCCCTCCCCATATTTCTTGCTGTGCAATAATGTCTGAAGCCGGGCTCGCGATAAATTCTTGTTTACCGATATGTTTCCCTCATTCTCGTCTGCAGCGCCGAGCCCTCGAGAAGAGAAGAAAAAAGAAGGCCTCTGCGGCGGAAAATTTTCGCTGCGCGTGCGTTAAAAAAAAAGGGGGGAGGCTGTATGTATTCGCATATCTGATAAGCCGGTCCGCGCGTGGATTAATACGTCTTTTTAGAGTATACGTGGCTGGGCTGCTCGGAATTTCAATGGGTTCGCCGAGCGAGAGGTGCTTTATCCGTGCTCGGGGGCGTAAGGGATTGTAGTTGGGTTGTGAGTTATGTTCGGGCGTTATGGAAAAGGTAGGGAATTGTGGAATATTTTATTTTCAGTTGAATTTGGATACGCCTTGGCTGATCATAAAGTGGGCCGAATTTACTGTTATGCCGACGATTCGAGTGTTTTTTGATGATATGAATAAATTTTTGGCCCTCTGTTCATGACGCTTGAATCGAGGCTTTAAAAATATCACCTGTTATCTCTAACAAATTAGCTTCCTAAAGAAAATTATTACTGCGAAAATTCATCTAATATATATCTTCGGAGGGGTAAGACGGATTGGCGAAGATATAAAAAAGATTAAGGAAATTCGAGGCATTTATATAGTGAATATACTTTAAAATAATGTTTGTTATATTTACACATTTATCAAATATACCCTGGTAATTTTTAGACTCACTCTATTTCTATCCAAATCCCAAAAAGAATAATTCCCAACTAAAAGCTAGAAAAGTTTCATTCTCCCTTTAACCGAAATACACGTCTTTCCACACCTACACCTGGCGAATAAAGCAGGGCCTCGCAAATCCTTTTTCCCCCAGAATCAAATAAAAAAGAACTTAACTCTTCCAAAAGGATTCCGAGATTAATCCCGCAGCTCGCAGCCCAAGAGCCCCCCGGAGGTCAAGGAAAACTCCTCCCCGACGAGAGCCCAGGACGACCTACACAGCCCAATACACATAAAGACACGTATAGACGCACATATCCAGAGCCGCAGAGCGAGTCTCGCTCTGGCGCGAAATTGCGAAAATTCATTTCCGCCCTTATTTATCGCGCAATTCCGCTAAACGAATTGCCGCCGTATTGTCGGCCGGCCCTTACTCCGGCGGAGCCCGGCCTGCTGACTCCATGCCAACTGCTTTCCGTTCCTCCCAAGCAGCACCATAAAGCAGCGGCCAAAAAGTCCTTACTCAACTGTCTCTCTATTTTCTCTTGCAGAATAGGCAGTAGCCAGCGTAGCCAGCGAGAGAGCAGCGGCAGGAGGCAGAGGAGGTACGAGAGAGCTTGCGAGGCTATATAGACACGAGATCGGATGAGGCGGCTCGGGGCCAGGATCGAAGCATGCCCTCGAAGAAGCAGTACAACCTCGTGCACAATGACGAGTACGACACGCGGATACCACTGCACAGCGAGGAGGCCTTCCACCGTGGCATCGTTTTCCACGCCAAGGTGCGTATGTGCACATGTACATACACATACCTACTCGCTCCAGCCGCTATACAGACAGACTCGCACACATGCCTTATAATGAGCGAATAATGATGCACGTGCGCGCGATTCTACGCCTGCAGGCACCGTAAATGGCCCTAGCGAGTTTAATGGCCTCCGCCCGGCCGGCCGACTCTATTGTCAAGGTTCTTTGCCGAGCCTTTTGCTACTTGAATTTTCATTCGCGGCCTGCCCCGGCCGTAAACTGCGGGAAATTTAATGCGAGCTTTGCTGCCTGCTCGTTGCGGTTCTAGCCTTTTTCAATATTATCTTTTTTAACCGTAATTTTCGTTTTCTATTCAATGGAAATTTCACTTAGCTGCGTTTAGATCGGGGAAAAGTGAATAAATCACTTGATTCATGAATAACCAACAAAGTAAAAGCCATCAATTTTCTGTAAAACTGCAGTGACTTACGATCGTTCTCCCCATATTGATAAAATAATGCCAAACCTAAATTCCACCCCTGACCATTTCATATCCCGTCTCCCCACACCTCACCCTCCCCCGCAGCTGAAAAATTCAATTTACGCGCTCGCGCGCACAACAGCCATGTCATTCAACTCGCGATTATCCCGCGCGCAGTGCCTGGCGTAAAAGAGACGTAGAAGCCGCCGCAAGGATCTAGTACAACGGCTCGCATGATGCATCACACGCTCTCTTTCTCCCCTTGCGAATGTAACGTCCGTCCGTCCGTTTTTCCTTTTTACGGCCTGGCTTATCCTGTCTCCCTGGCGCGCGAAGCCCGTTTTTGTCCCAGAGGCCGCGATAGCTCGGATATGATATTGGCAGCCGCCGGCGCTTATGTTTAGATGCCAAGGGATACTGCGGACGCGGGCTTACCCCTGGATGGACACTGTGCCAAATTGATGCGGCTGCCTGGTGCGGATTTTCTTTTTTTCTTTTTTAAGGAGAGCATCGTTGGTTTTTATTATTGTTTCTTTTTTTTGAGTGAGTTGTCTTTTTCTAAATGGAATGTGGGATTGATGAAATGTTGTGATAAATGGATGATAACACCATAGTACAGATTTGTAGAATAACAATACGTTATGTCATTTCGGCGCTTAATAAATGATGTCGTAAATGCTAACTGACGCGTAAGGAGTGAACGATTCCATTGATATGAGATTCTGTAATTTCCATAAGTATTTCCATCATTCACGCGGGAATTGACCATTACCTGACAAAACAAACCATCCGATGCTCTCATAATGATATCAAACGAGGGGATCATGATAAAACTTTGTAAGTGGATAGTTCACGAGAGCGTTTTTATCAGCTTGTAAATTATTCGCGAGTAGCTTCACCTTATCCAGAATCTTGTACTTTTTATGAATCAGACGAGATTCGCGATGATAGAGGTCTGACAGCTTTTCACAGAGATCGTTTATCTTTCATCAGAAAAAATGCCTTCATCCTTCAAACTTTTTCAGAAAAACTTTCTTCATCTTCTGTATGAAAATAAAAAGATATATTCTCTTCAAAATTACTTTAAATTATTACATTTTTACAGTATTATTGCATTTCCGCCAGGAATTTCCAGACAATTTACTTTCCAAATAATTGCGCCCATTGAATTTCGGCCGAACACTTTTTTGCGGCCAGCGGAACAAAACAGTGCTCCCTCTGAAACAGTATAACATTTTTTCGCGTGTCCTCGCAGACACAGGCGCGCTTCTGCTTTCTCCTGCTCGTTTTTCATCCTCGCGTGATCTGTATCTTCACGAGGCTTCGTCCCCTCTTTATTTTCATGTCCAGTCCATCTGTTACTGTTTTTGCCCAACTTGAGATAGCCGCGCGAAATCTAGATGTACAGATTACATCTGCGTGTACAGCCGCCTAAATCAAGATAAGACCGGACTGCAAAACGCTGTCTTTGGCACTGATCGCGTGTAACATTGCGCGACTTTTGCGGATAGCTTTGAATTTCAATAGGCTTGTTTTGTGTTGCTGTCTTGACAAATTTGGGGTGATGCATACCTGAAGATTAGGTTAGAAGTATTATTGATACTATATCATTATCTTAATTGAAGCTGTTAACAGTGAAATACACTCACGGATAGATGCTCTTTTTTTCCAATAATAAAATAAAAAATCGTTCAACATCTCAATTTACTATGAGCCTGACAAATCCCGCATATAAATTCTTAACGAAAAGCAGGCGTTCATCCATTGCTAAACTAGCCAGCCGCAATTTTTCAAACTACCTCTCTCAGCGTTTTGTCCGCTAGATGATCCACATATCGAGCCCCAAGATCGAATCATCCTACATTTAGCCGGCCTAATCGCGGCCATCATGTAAAACGCTCGAACCGTCTTTCCTCCCCCTATGGCAATAAACTATTCACGCGGCTACCGGCCCCAAACGACACGCGTATTGCGCCGAAGAATGGCTCTCCCATGCTCTCCCGCAGCAGCAGCAGCAGCAGTTTATCGCCTCCTCCTAGAACTCCTGCACCGTTATTACAGTTATCCGCGCAAGTATCCTTAGCTTCTCCTCGAAAATTACCTCGGCGCTCGCTTGCTCGCTGCTAAATGAATTATTTAATCTCTCCTACGCCGTCCTTTTTCAACAAATTATCCCCACTCTATGTATATCGGCAGCCGCTCTTTCTCTCTCTCCTTGCTGCTGCTCCGCTGCTTGACGGCAGCAGCGCGGTTATATCCCTCCCTTTTCTGCGCGCACGCCACAACCTGACCCAGCGGCGCCGTCTGGCCGTCCGAGTGTATCGACTTCTTCTTCTTCTTCTTCCTCGGGATGTACGTGCCTGTTTTGCCGAGGAGGATATCTGCTCGCACGCACACGCGATGAACTTCGCTGAACGCGCGCTCGCGCGCGAATTAAGAGCTGCTCGATTTTTCCGCTGATGCCTGTCTTTTTTTTTCTCTCTCCTTCTTCACGTTGTGTTTTCTTTCATCATGGGGAGGTGCGCACGCGTGCGTGAGGGGCGCGAAACTTCTCTCTCTCTCTCTCTCTCTCTCTCTCTCTCTCTCTCTCTGCATGGTTGGCTTTGGCCGAGGGAGCGCAACTTTGTTGGGGACTTTTTTTTGCGTTGCCGCAATTCTACTTGCCGTGGCCTCAAGTTGGAGGGAAAAAAGTACTTTTGCACGCTCATTGATTTGCGGATCAGTTTGAGAGCTGTTACGCTGACGGTGGACGTTGAGTGAGATTGAGAGAAAAAAATTGCGTTTCGGGTGGATGAGTTTGACTTTGGGTACGGCGCGTGGAATAGAATATTGATTATAGAAAATTTTATTGAAAAACGCTGTTTTAATTAGGTTCTATATAGCTATAATTATATGGATTTAACAGACGGTTCGCACACAATAGCGTATTAATTAATTTAAGTTAATTGATGAAACTAACGCAAAAGCGGTTTAAAGGCGTAATAAAAACTTACGCTTCTTCGCCAGTGGATAATTTATACATTTAAGCGTGATGCCTTGCAGAGCTTGTTATACGAATAAAAGATGATTCTCTCAAGCAATTAGAGCAATATTAACGAGTTCACAAAACAATTATTTCTACAGTGGTGATATTGACGTATTACTTGAATTTTCTACTTATCAGTACAATAGAGATATTAAAATATTAATTGCAATTTATCAATCGATCGAGTATTGTTTGTCAAATTATTTTTATCGAAACAAGTTGAGTAATACCTTTTTACGTTATACTGTTATGTATTATTCACGTTAAAATGTATTGCTACTTTACAGAGTTAACTGATGTAAAAGTTTTAATTGAAAAACTTTCCTATAAGAAAAAAGTACTGTTTTATAAACTAGACTTTTAATGTTTCTCCAACAAGCATCCAAGCTCATTGAATACGTGTCAAACAACAACTGTAAGAAACGTGTAAAATAACACATTAAATTAACCGACAAATCCATCGATACCCTTAACCCAAAACAAAACAACACTTGAAAAAAACAAAAACCAGCTCACCCTCAATTGAACCATCTCCCAATTATCTTCGCTTTCACACATCAGAGCGTGCCGCTCGATTTAACCCGACTTCATTCATTTTTCCTCTCGACGTTGCAGTTCATTGGCTCCATGGAGGTTCCCCGACCCACCAGCCGAATGGAGATCGTGGCGGCGATGCGGCGAATCCGCGTAAGTATATACAGCCACTCTCAAACTCGTTTCTTCTCTCCCCGATCGGCCACTCTACTCTCTCACACACACACACACACACACACCTATACATACACTCACGACTCTCTTTTTGCAGTACGAGTTCAAGGCCAAGGGGATTAAGAAGAAGAAAGTGACGCTGGAGGTCTCCGTGGACGGGCTGAAGGTCACGCTCAGGAAGAAGAAGGTATGTAGCGGGCACAGCGGGGCCGCGCACGTGCGAGCTACCAAAGAGTTTCGGCTTTTGTTGGAGCAAGTGGGGAGGGATAGGCTCCTTTTTCTTTTTCAATTTCGAGGAGGATTGAGTAATCGCGGCCGCGATTGTTACTGAGTTCGCCTGTATTTGGATGCGCGCGGGGACAAATGAGTCTTTGAGAGTCTGAGAGATTGGTTGGGAATTGCGCGATAATTAGCAGTGAATATTGGTTTGATTAGAAAGAATTTTCCTTTTGTTCGTCGTAAGTTGGGGGCTTTAGACTGAAAGGAGACCAAGTTAATTTTCCATGAATTCTTACGAAAGTTGACTATTATTATTACCAATAATTTAATTTCAAAGAACAAAATATAATTTTATATAAATAAGGTTTGGAAGATACAGAATTCTATCACAAAAGGCTATTTTTCGAAATGGACTTGGTCTCCTTGTATACTAGAGCTTCCAATTAGCCCTCATTTTTTACTTTTTTAGATAAATTATTTTATGTTACTAATGTATAGCAAAGGTTTTAGCATGAACAATTGATTCCGCAGTTATTGTGCACTTTGCCCCCATAGATTGTGAGCATTATGATATTCGTAAATTAACACCGAAACAGTAAACCCACTTAATCTGATTGTTACGCACCAATAATTATTCCTGCCTCGTTCATTCATGGCCAATCGCGTTACAATAAATATCGTTTTGCAGAATGAAAACAATCGTAATACTGCATTTATCAAAATTTAACAATACTTATAAAAAAATAAGAATCATTCTATTTAAAAATTATCAAAATCAATATTTCGGCACAACAATTTCACTCGCATTAGCGACGCATCAAACGCACCTGGTCACAGAGTTTCGACACCCCACTCAAATCCGTGAACTTGCAGTTTCCGATTTTACAGAAGAAGCAGCACTGGCTCGACGAAAGCAAGCTGGTGCTCATGCATCATCCGATCTACAGGATATTTTACGTCTCGCACGACAGCCACGACCTCAAGATCTTCAGCTACATTGCAAGAGACGGCAGCGGCAATTCCTTTAGGTGTAACGTTTTCAAGTCCAGCAAGAAGGTGAGTCACGATCGATATTTTTTTTTATATATTTAACGGTTTATTATAAATTGGTGGGAAACAGTCCACTGACGTAAATTGTATCAATAATACAAGGTAGTTGTTTAACTCTCGTAAACAAGTAAAACAGTTTCCTGCTGCCAATTATTGATGGACGGAAGATAAACATTATTTATTTGAAATAACTAATGTAGACTCTCAATAAGAATTTTGGCACTTTTGAAACATTTATTTTAAGAGTAAGTGTATTGCAAACACGAGTTTAATGATCGTAAAACTTAAAGACTTGCCAACTTAAAAACAAAATTCATTAATAAATTTGCGTGCAACAGTACATTCCACAACGTTTTAAAAATCGTTAATTAAACCGGTCAAACAATGATTAAAAAATGGCAGCAGGCCAAAAGAAAGCCAAAACTCGAAGAGATTACATCTGTTGGACGACTCTATACTTAATTCAGTCCTAGACAAAATAACTCACTGCACAAGAAAACGAAAAAAGCATCTCGAATCCCAGTACTTAAATCACCGCCTATTTTCAAACGTCTGCTCCCTCGGACAAACTCCCTTTTACTCATAAAATACCTCGAAGGCAAACTGTTTTCAAAACCACCCTCCCCAAGCGCGAAAACAAAGTCTTTATAACACCACTAACCAACTTCAGCAATTCGAAAAACCAAAGCCCTCGCCAAACTCCAAAAACCAATCTCCCTCATACGTCAGGTCATTTCGCTCGTTCCACCATCCAGTCGCTCTTGGCGGAACGGCGGCTGTGATTTTCCAATTTTCCGCTACGAAGCCGCGCCGCACCTTCCTCAAGCCAGCACGTGCGTGAGAGCGCGCGACAGCGGCGTCTCCTCGATCGCTCACGCAACCGCCCACGCGCCAGCTTCCACGGCATTATATATATATTTAGAGGACTGGGGGGCACTTGTACGCGCTGCGCTCGCCTCTCTTCTCTATAAATAAAGAGGCTCGGAGGATGCCATCAGACGGGAACGTAGATCGGCGTCAGTCTCGTCGCCGGCTCGACCGGTGAGTCGTCGCGACGCCGCGCGCACTTTGCCGCTTGGCTTTTTTACCGAGGCCGGAATTCCGGGGGATTTTCGGCGCTTTTTTCCGCTGATAAATTGGACGGGGGTGCGCTGATCGAAGGACTGTTTTGTTGGAATGAGGTGAATTAAGTGTGATGGATTGCAGTGAATTTTAGATTCTGCTCCAGTGTTGGATTTCTGATGGAGAAAATCGACGTATTTTTAGAGATTTCCAAATCTGATGTTTTCATAGTTTTTTAATTAACTATTTCAGAATACTTTTCTTTTGGTAAAAGTGAATGAAAATAATTTAACTTGATGGGTATGCAGTCGTAATACGGTAATTTGCCCCCCTTTTACAAATATCATGTATTTGCTGCAAAAATTTACTCCAGTTCTAAAAATAATAAGTGCGAGTTATATTTAAACGAAAAGATTTACAGAGTACTCTCGGGCTCTTTGCTTCTTTTTATTTACACAGTGCAAAGGAGGTAGAAGAAAATCAATGACGATGAAATATATAATATATAATAATTCAAGAACCGTAAAATCAGTGATACGGCGTGAAAACGACGCTGAAAGTTGCCTCTTATTATATCGAGTCCAGTGCAAAATTACAGCATTGAAAATTGAAAATAAAAGAGCAACTAGTTTGAATTTCAGCGATCCGCACAGCCGATACCCCGAGCCAAAGTGTTTGTACAACGAGCCGAGTCAGCGAAATCCCATCTCCTCCCGCAAAATTATACTATTCCAATAAAAAGCCGTACGACCGGGCAAACCATAATTCTCGTCTTCTCTCTGCGTAATTGACGCGCAGCACACGTACAGCGCACTCGCGCAGTATCTATACACCTTTTTCACGCGCAACAATGCTTCGCAATTTTCTAGCCACGCGGACGTGTACATACGCAAAGGATCTCGCGGCTCGAATCGTAAATTTAATATTTATCATGCGCGCTCGCTCGCTTGCGCGTCTTGAAAGTGGGTCCTGTTATTCCCTCCGACTGAAGTGCAATTTAAAGCGCCGGGTTCTTTTGCGTCGAGATGGGAATCAATTTGCCGGAAGAGAGAGAAAGAGAGAGGGAAGTGCGTCTCGAGTCGTGATATGTTATTGTAAGCGGGGAGAAGCAAGCGAGTTTTTAGGTGTGGGTGTGTGGGTTATGTTATTTGCATTTTCGTGATGTATGCGCACTGAGTGAAATATGTTTGCTTGATGGTAAACGTTATTAAGGTAATTACGCTGGGTAAATAGTTTGTTGTGATTCCATGGCTCTTTCCGAGGAGTCGAGTTTTTGGAGGTTCCTGGAGGTGTAAGAGGAGTGATGGATGTTGGTTTTGAATTTTTTAATTGCGCGGATCTTCCATTTTTCAGGCTGCTTTCAAGCTTAATTGATTTAATACATTCTTAATTTTAAATCAACATAAATGACAGAACTTCTACTATAGCAGCCCGGGTTAAGAAAAATAGTAATTAAAAAAACTTCTTCAACTTTCCTTCCACTTGGTGTACTTTAAAGCAATATTTCTCTCACTCTATCATCAAACGAGATTAAGAAGCCCAGAGTTCGTTAGACTTCATTTTTCAGCAGTGCATTAAAGCTACAAGACAGGTAAAATTAACGGCCTAATTGCTTCGGCAAAGCAGACATTTAGTACTCATTTAAATCTTACCTAACGACTATCACTCTCCTCTTCACACGCGCTGCCAACTCGCGGGAAGCAAGCATTTATCTCAAACGTCAAAAGTCATCGGCACTTCCAGTCGAATCCGCTCACGTATCGCTCTGAGTGCATCCCCGACATTAAACGCGCAGCCATTTTAGAACAATACCCGCTGAAGGATCAATTTGCTAGAAGTTCATAAGATAAGCTTACTTGGCGCGTCTCACAAATGAAAAATTAAGTTTTTAATTAAAATTATTTTGCGGCTGAAGTGCGGAAAGCAGAAGGCGCTTTGAGAATTCCGGCTCTGAAAAGCAGGAAACGCCGCGCGCGCGGTTTTAATGAGAGCCAGAGCGTACGGTTTGTTGTTAGTTAGGCAAATTCGAGCAAAAATCGCGAGAGCGGAGTGGAGGATAGCTGAACAAAGGATGTACGCAGGAGCGCGCTTTAAAATAATGGAGTTTACACGTAGTTGGAAATGATGAATGAAACGCTGATTTCTCTGCGAGGGTCTTATTGTTATTTGCTCGCATTGCTATTTGTATACGCGAGTGTATGAATGATGATAATTTCGACGATATATAATTATCATTCCGAGTTTGTGCTTTTTTTTGAAGTGTTGAGCCAATATTTGGAGAAGAAACACGGCACTCATTAAGCAAAAATAGCCGAGTCGAGAGAAATTCAAAATAGATCTATGTATTTGTACTTGGATTATGCGCGGTGACGAGTGAGAGATGTCGGAGTTTTTTTTCCAAGCTCCAAAATAAGTAGAAACTGTATGAGAAGTTGTCGGATAGTTTTTATTTTTGTGTC